>CAJNOQ010000306.1:0-55578 GCA_905250885.1 Didymodactylos carnosus | reverse complement strand
ACTGATTTATAATATTGAACTGAGAGTCACGTTGGAAGAAGAAGAATCTGTTAAAAAAATGCATTTTTACGAAGAAACATATTCGAAAAACATGAAACGTTTGTATCGAAGTGATTCAGATGACGGTGATGATAATGTTAAGTAGGTGATGTACAAGTTAATTTATCAGTTAAATATATTTTTGATTTTGATTTTTAGTTCTGGTCTTAGTCCAAATTCAATGACTTATGATTTTGAACATGTGAACAATCGAAAAAAGCGTCGCGGTATTATCGAAAAACGTCGACGAGATCGAATTAATCATAGTTTAACGGAATTGAGACGACTTGTACCACAAGCAATACAAAAAGACGGCGCAGCTAAGTTAGAAAAAGCAGAAATTTTGCAAATGACAGTTGAACATTTGAAAACACTTCAACCAAAAGGTAATTACATACAACTATTATTTTGTCCTTCCATTATTCCATCATATTTAACTTTCTTTTGTAGACTCATCTCATTGGACACATGATACGGCAGATTATCGTTCAATTGGTTTTCGTGAATGTAAATTAATTTTTTTTCTCAATAGAACGTCTAATTATGCAAAACATTTTTCTTCTAGGTATTGCTGAGGTTTCACGGTATTTAATATCGAATGAAGGTTTCGATGTACAACATCCTTTACGACTACGACTTTTATCACATTTGGAGTGTTTTACTGTTCGTGATACTAATACTGGCGAAAAAACAACGGCAGTCATCAATAATGATCGAGAATCAGTTCATAGTCAAAAGTGGCTGCAGAACGATGTCTCCTTTCAGTTTCCTTCATCTTGGCCACAAACATCGAATGTCTCATGTTTAACACAACCAAGTGCCTTTATGACTCCAACAACAACTATGCTTCAAAATAAACACTTGAATTCATTGTCCTGCATGACAAATTCACCGTCAACATCGCGTTATCATGCAACGTTCAATATGAATGTAACAAGTCATCTAACACCAGATGTACCCTACAATGTATTTTCACAAATGTCTACGTCACCTTCTACGCAAAATATTAGTGACAAATTGAATGATCATCAAATAATTCCATTTCATGATTCAGGATCACCTTGTTCAATTTCTAAAACGAGTCACCTCATGTAGATTTATTCGCCTTTTTAGTTTATAGCCTATAGTGTAAATTTTTAGAAAATGTGTTGTCGGGACATGCCACCGGCGTTAATGAGATCTTGGTTAACATAATAACAACGTTTCATAAGGAATATTGACCTTCATTGATAGTAGAAGCAGTGGCTGATTTGGGGAAATGTGAAGAGAGCTGCGATCTTCTCTTCCAAAAAAAATCTTCTATTTCTCCCAAAACTCGACGAAAAACTGACTTATAATACCGCACACGGACCTTGAAGCATTCTGTTTCTATCGGTAGGCCCGCCTTCCCCTCTCAGGCTTCGCTGCTTCTCTTCCAAAAATTCAGTATTCAGTCGAAAGAGAGTAGAAAACATTGAGAGAATTGACCGTCACCCTTTTCGTCTTATGACTAATAGAGGAAAACGAAAATCGCAAAAAAAAGTACTAGATCAAATCCACAACTTGTCAATTGTCGATGAATATTACTTTTTAATAAGAAGAATTGTTGTGTTTTCTAATAAATTGTATTGATAAAAACTTACATGTTAGTATCTGTACTTATCCTGAGAATATATTAATTTTCAAGTTAACCTTTGTCTATGTTTCGCGTGCTGATAATATAGTTGACATTGAAAGATAAATTAAATATTTTCACACATTTCAAGTGACTGGAGAAAAATGTTATTGTTTTCGTTTAAAAATAGAACACTTCTTTTTTCTTCATTCTTTCCTAAGTTTGGCGACCACCGACTGATTTTAACGTTAATACGGAAATTGTTCAAGCCTTTTTGTTGCCAAATCTAGAGAGGCAAAGAGAGAGAGAAAGAGAGAAACATGTGCAATTATATATCAGATCATCATTAGTTAATTGTAGTCTATCGGGGGACATCATTATGTATAATATTTAGAGAAAACAATTTTGCCCTATCTGCTAATTTTTATGAACACTAGTAGTATACTCTTGAAATGAGCGTGTCAATTTGTAACGCATGGATTCAACATACCATATTCTTTATAAAATACTACTTTGAGTGATATTCAATCTATGTATCTTTTGTTTATACAAAAACAATTGGACAGTTTATTAGGGCAAATGTTTTTCACAGATCGACTACATTAATACGTGTCATGATACAACAATGTAATAATTAATTCGCTTAATAGAGAGAAGGAAACAAACGCAGAACTACACATACAAAGTATTCCATTAAGTTCAGAATCAATGTACATATATAAGGATCAACGAAGGTACGGAGTTTCTCTCGTCACAAAACAATCAAATTTCCACTACACAATTATCGAACTTCGCGAATAACAAAAATACTGTCAAAGCTATTCTTGCTCCGATGATTCCTTAAGAGTAAGAGCTGCAAGGTGATTATTGAGAACAGAATAAACAGCAGAAAATTCTTTATGATAGGCTCTGACTCATATCTTGTAACCTAAGGTCGGTATAAGTCATCATATTTTAGCTTTTGAATCGTTTTTACTCAGACACAAACAAACATAGCGGAAGTTATAATTTATGAAAAGAAACGCCTTTAATTTTTACAAGCTGACGTTATTACATCCCATTTCTCAGTAAAACAGAGGGTCATCAATAATTGTTATAACGAATATTACGAAATGGTTTGATGGTTCTGTTGTTCGTCAAGTATTTCAAAGGTGCTGTATCTGAACCTCAACGCCAACAACTTCTAGCCCTTAGACTGACCAGTGCTATTAAATTATAGCCTTTAGTGTAGCGTACTACAGTATGTTGAGGCGTCTTTTGGAAAAAAATTTAGTGGCTTATTATAATTTGAACGTTAGATTAACAAGTTTTCTAGAAAGAATAACTTGTTTAGACTCACTGACAATGTTAGTTGATGACTTTTTTTACTAAACTAAATTGAATTGTTTACTTTTTTTTTAGTTCTCCCAACGAGTGCTTGTTATTCACCAAAATACAGTCTTCGATCGCCAAATTATTTCTCAGCTATATTTTGAAGTCAACTACAGTCACACTCAATATGCCCCAAAGCCGCAGAACGTTGAAATTTAAAAATCTTGATATAGTGACTCAAATCGTTTTGAAACTAAAAGCAAACATCACCACGTGACTTAGCATGATCGATTATCCCTATTTTGACTTGTTTTGGAATGACAGAAGGCCAACTGGCTGAAATCGGGACTCTTCAAAAAATGCTTATAGCTCATGAACGGAACAAGCTAGCAACGTCGGCCTTGCGCAGATTTGTAGAGGACATCCTAGGCTATCTTTTACCTAATTTGTATATAGAGGACTCTGTGGCACATAAGAGAACAGCAACCGAATATTTTAAAGATGAATGTGTGAAGTACACCACTTGAAAATTCGAGTTCTCCAAGTCGTCGTGCATGAAATGATAGAGAAACATCTTCTTCACAAAATGGTGAAAACCGCAGGTCTCTAACTCTTATCGTTCTTGAGTTATTCAAATATGGTCACACGCAAATTTTATGAGCACATGGGCTCGGACTAGACTCAAACTTTCAAGACCATGGACTGGTCTAGACTCGAAAAAGACTTTTGAATTCGCTTGAATTGAGGAATAATCAGTGGAAAACTTGTTGTTTTTGTATTGTAGACTGAAATGGACTGCTTTTTTACAGTCGATGGGCTGAAAAAATTGTTTTTCATGAAAAAGGACAGGTAAAATAAAAAATAAAAAATACTTCAGTTAAACGAACGGCATTTAGAATTTGCAGTGTTACTGTTTAACCAGATTTTTGTCTTATAAAATATTTAATATTTAAGTAGATGAATGATGTTTCACCTGTGACAAAACGCTTGCATTTGCTTTATTCTTTTTGAGCAAGCATTCTTTAAGGTTACCATAAGTAACTTTGCATTTTTACGTTCCATAATTCACAAGTTTAGAGAAAATGCTTTAGTTTTATTCACCTAGTCTTGTTTAAAGAAAAGTAAGGTTTCTTTTCACAGTAAAAACAACGAATGAAAAATCAAAAATTATGAATAAAAATTAGAAATAAAACAATAACGGGTTCAAAAATACACATGAAACATTCGGAAACAAAAAACGAGATCTTTTTTCCATTAATCTACGTTAACCACAATTAATAACTTCTTCCAAATAGAGTATAATATTTTGGTTTGTTTGAACAATCTGGATGAACACAATGCTGATCTTTTGATAATTCTTTTGGTGGCTTGAATGGAATACATAGACCCTTCGCACCCATTGCTGGTGCACCTTCCTCGACTACAGCATCACTAAATAAAATAAGAAAATTTTGTGTTAAATGAAGTTTACATTAATTTGACGATTAAGAGCGTTTCTAATGGCAAAGAATGACTGCTTACCGAGCACTATCTTTTTTAATTTTGTCTTCACAATCTGGCTCGCCACAAAATGGAGCCAATACAATACATTGATTATCTAATCCTTTCAGAAAATCAGTCCAGTTATCAGCAACAATAGTATGACTGTCCAAATCAGATTTTGCTCTAAAAAAATACAAAAAGTCTTTAAAAAAAGAAAAGGATAACGTAGGAGAAACAATACTTTTTAAACAGATCATTATGAATTTGATCAAGCAATTTTTTCAATATTTGTTCGCAGTCATTCAATGGAACAGCCAATTTCTCTCCGGTATGTCTCAAAACAGCCATTAACTGAGACTTGGATACGTCATTTGGCCCGAGTTCAACACGAATTGGAACACCTAGAAGAAAAGAAATACTTCAAAATATAGAACAACCGTCAAACATCTTCCATTTACCTTTCAATTCCCAATGATTAAATTTCCAGCCAGGTGCATAATTATCACGATAATCTAGATGTACACGAAAACCGGCTTTTTTCAATTTTGTCTCAAGTTGTTTACATTGATTAATTAACGAGTCTTCTTCATCTTTTGTCATCGCAGCAACAATACCACATGGAACGATCACCATCTATACAGATACACAGTATATGAACGTGAAATATTATTTTTCCACGAGTTAATACCTGATAACGTGCAACTCTTGGTGGTAAAACAAGACCTTTATTGTCACCATGAATCATTGTCATCACACCAATTGTTCTGGTAGTTAAACCCCATGAATTTTGATAAACATAGCTTTTTGCTTTTGTATTTGGATCATCAAATGTAATGTTAAACATTTTGGAAAAATTTTGTCCCAAATGATGAGAGGTAGCACCCTAATAACAAGAGAAACAAATAAATGAGAATCAAAATACACGCTTCATTGACATTACTCACTTGAATGCCTCTTCCGCTTGCAGATATGTATGCTTCAACAGTCGTTGTCCAATCAGCTCCAGCAAATTTTTCTTTTTCTGTTTTTCTACCACGTACAACAGGTATAGCCAATAGATCCGTGTATACTCGTTCGTATAGATCCAGTATTTGATAAACCTGAAAAACAAAGAACGAGTTAAAAAATTTATATTTTTATATTTTACGAGTTATAATTACTTCCGCTGCTGCTTCTGCTTCTGTGGCGAACGCAGTGTGTCCTTCTTGCCATAGAAATTCTCTTGTACGTAAAAATGGTTGTGGATGTTTAAATTCCCAACGCTAAATATTTATAGAGAGCATATCAACTAACATAAAAACTATTATTTTAACACAAATAATAAACATACAACAACATTATTCCATTGGTTGAGACGTAGTGGTAAATCACGATGTGACTGAATCCATTTTGCATACGATGGATACATAATTGTTTCACTCGTAGGACGAATAGCAATTGGTTGAGCCAACTCACTATCACCAGATTTTGTTACCCAAGCAACCTGAAAAATAAAGCCAGTAACGCAAAATAGAACAATGTAGGATTTTAAAATCTATGTTAATTACTTCTGGCGCAAAATCAGCGATGTGTGTTTTTTCTTGATGTAGTGCAGCATGCGATACGAATAATGGAAAATAACAATTTTGTACTCCTATTTCATTGATTTCATGATCAACATATTCTTTTATTTGTTCCCATATGAAATAAGCCCATGGACGTAAAATATAACACCCAGATACATCATAATTTTCAATTAATTCACCTTTGCGTACGACCTAAACAATTCTTTTTATATTATTAAAACACCACTTTATGTAAAAGAATTTTCAACTACACCTACCTGTCCATACCAGCCAGAAATATCTTCTTCTTTTTTTATTTCAATGCCGAGCCTAAAATAGTCGAATACTAATGTATACAGAAAAGACATTACCTCGTAAAAATTCAACAAAAATACATACTTTGTTTGCTTTTTCGTCTCCGATTGTGCAGTAGATTGTTGTTGTTGTACATTCGTATTAGATGTCTCTTTCTTTGAAGATTTCTCATCGGATGATTTCGACGCTTTTTCTTCCGTCTGTTTATTCGTTTTCGGTTGATCTCCGCCTGCTTTTTCCGATACTCCTTGTTTTGCGTTTTGCTGTGCTGGTTTTTTTTCTTTTTCTTTCTTTGCAGCTGGAGCAGGCGCTAAATCAGTACCTGTTAATGTCTTGTATTGTGCTTTGAGATCCAGTAATACTTTGACCGCTTGATCGATATCATCCTTCAAAAGAAAAATAAGTTCGAGAACGATCGAAAACTTTACCAATTCGTCACCTATTCTTGCGAAGTGAAAGATATAGATACTATGACGTTACCTTACTAGCTTTATCGCTTTTCAATTTTCTTACACTGTCACCTTGTTCATCAATTCTAGTTTTTAAAGTATCAGCTTCACTATTATTTCCGGCTGAGGCCATTTTCTTATCTAGAAACATTTTTTGTAAGTGCTGTCTTTCATTTACTGACTGTGGATAGTTCTTGCAAAGAAAACTGTTCCAAATTTTATTGGTAACAATAATATTTGGAAAAAGGAAACGTATGCTTAACCTCTCCTTCCACAGTGATGCATCAGTCTTGCTATAACAGTTAAAATAGGCAAAGTGCAAAACTTTAGTATCAAGGCGAAATCATAGTGTGTATCTGAATCCTTGCTGATGTAATATCAATGTCCATGTGTTACTACTATTCTTATACTATGCGTAAGACGCACTACTATTGGTTATAATCAAAAATTACAAGGATCAATCAAACCTCAAATGTAGCTTATATGTAATAGCTGGTTGTCTAGCGTTAAATATTTGTAACGTCAGTAAATGGATTAATGATTCCCTATTTCTCTATTCGATCTATTATATATTTACCTTCGCAACGACGAATAATAATAAACCTTAACAGTAGTGACATCTACGTTATAGTGAATCATTCTTATTCAGAAATTAGAACACAGACGATTAAGCTAAACATTTGTAATAAAAGTGTTTACAACCGAGTCTGTGTGAGAAATAGACGCTGCATTTCGCTGTCGTAGAGTTAAACACTCATGATACTACTGATCGCATATAGTGTCGTTAAAGGATATATCTCTTGATCTCAATAAACAACTACTGCCACCAGGGATATCAGATCCAAAACAAGAAAATCAGAAAATCAGTAGGCCTTTGGACAAAGAAGAGCAGAAACGGAGTAGAAAAAGTTCCAAAAATCAGAATTTTTCTGCCAAAATCCGAAGATCTGGAATCCCTGATTGTCACAAACAATGGCCACGTTAATACAAAAAAGCCGTAAAACAACTTACTTTGGCAGCTTTACTCGTCTTTAAATCACGAACTTTATTTCCTTGTGTAGTTATTTGTTCAGTTAATTTTTCGACGTTGTCATTGGCAACTGTCGTTGTTGTTAACGATTTTTGTTCGACTGATTTATTCGTATCCTGATTCTGAGCTTGTTGTTGTTTTTCTGAGTTTGTTGTTGTTGTTGTCTTTTTAGTTTTGGAGTTTGTAGTTTTCGAAGAATCCTCGCCACTGGTTTTAGCAGACGATGCATTTGCAGTCGAATTTGTTGACGTCTCCGATGTTGCTGCACATTTCAAAGATGTTGGCTTGTCTTTCGCTCCATCAGGTATATTGTATAAAATACATGGTTTTTGCTGAGATTCATATGGTTGATCACAGATGTAATAACCTTTGCGTAAAATTTGAATATATTCGCCTTTTTTTAAATTAGCTAAATCATGATCACCAATCATTTCATATTCACTCTAGAAGTGACAAACATTCATTATGAGAACTATAAATTCTTAAGCGGAAGAAATACTGATTACTTACTTGCGATGAATGATTGACAAAATCTTCAACTTTATCGTCTTTTTCTAATGATGGTTTTGTCATGATATTATCAAAATGAACACATATTGTTGGAGTAAAACTAGCTTGACTTGTCTTAGCTAGCCACGTTAGTTTTGTTGTCTTCTTATAATCTTTATTCTCTAACTGTGTTTCGGCTTCAATAGATTCAAGTGCACCAGTCTTGTTTCTGCAAAATTTAAAGTTATAATTTTTATTAGCTAAGTAAAAAAAAAGAAACAACACTCTTTACTTGTTAATTTTTATAATTTTCAAATTTCCCCAATTGATAAATGTAACAATTTCATCTTGGCTCAATAATACTGCATCATCTCGTTCAATCAAAATATTCTGACTGTAGTAAATGTTTCTATTTCCTATGCTTGCATTCTGTTACGAAATAAAAACAATAAATTGCTTTTATCACCTTTTACAATATGACAAAACGTTACTTTAGGATGTTTTGGATATTGCTGGCATTCTTCATCTTTAATATTTGTCACTTTAACATCAATAACATCTTTTTTTATTAATGCTGTGTAGCGTGGTGCCACTGGATCAATAAATTTTTTATTAATCGCCCAAATTTTATCCCAGTCCATTAATACAACAGAGCGTGATGAACCTTGGGTTATAATGAATTGTTTTAAACCATCAACTGTCATACCATGTCTTAATATACCACGTACAGTTGGAAAACGAGGATCATCCCAACCAGTAACAAGTCCATTATTGACAAACCACGTTAATTTACGTTTCGATAATACAGTATGCTGCATATTTAAACGTGAATATTCATAAATATGTGGTTTACGCAAACCTAATATAACAAAAGATCGAAAATAATTAAAATATTGATTTTCTCTTATGAACTAAAAAATGTTTAACAGATCTGGCTTACAGTACCTACCAAGTGCATCTAATATCCAATAATACTGTTCATCACGATCATGGTACTCTGTCGTACGTAATGCATGTGTAACTAGTGAATATAAATAAAAGTTCATTATATATTAATTAAAATTTACTTTTCTACTTTGTCATACCTCCTTCTAAACAGTCAACAATTGGACAAGCAAAATCATACGTTGGATAAACTCTAAAAATACACAAATTATTATGAATAACAAAAAGAAAATTTGATAATAATACATACTTATATTTGTTTCCCGTTCGAACATGTTCTTCTGGTTTACAACGATAAATTGTTGGATCTCTCATGCAACCATTATTCAAATCCATATCAATTTTTAATCGAACACAAAATTTTTGTCCATATTCAGTGCCCTTGATCATTTCATCCCAATGTTTTAAATTTGTTTCAACACCTTTCAAAAAAAAATCAAATTTATATCAACAACTTTCAAACCTTATTGCGTTTCTAACAGCTTACTATTATTTCGATTAACAGAATTTTGTCTTTGTTCACGTTGCTTTTTCATTTCTTCTGCATCGGTATCATCACAATAAGCGAGTCCTACATGAAAAAGAAATCTAGTCAGCGAAACTATACGGACAAAAGCAAACAATTCATACCTTTGTTAATTAGCTGCTTACAATAATCCATTAATGCATCAAAATGATCCGATGTATGAGAGAAGCGATCATATTTTACACCAAGCATTTCTAAATCTTCTAATATAACCTGAATAGAAGCACTCATCCAAAATTCAATAAAATGTGAAATTTTATTTTTTATACTTTTTCAAATTCGGCATTTTCTTTTGCTGGATTGGTATCATCAAAACGCATTATTAATACACCTTGAAATAGTTGTTGATAGTATTGATTGAGTAACGCAGCTTTAGCATGGCCAATATGTAAATAGCTAAAACAATTAAAATCGATGTGATTATAATAATGGAATACCTAATGATAAGTTACCCGCTTGCTTCCGGAGGAAATCGAACAACAACTTCACCCATTTTTGCATCAGGTAAATCCACAAATTTTCCTTCTTCTTTCATTTTGTATGGTACCGTCTAAAAAAATAATAATTTGTTATTGAAATAATCTGTCTAGCTTTTAAATTATCAGAAAAAAAGACTTTATAATTTGTTTTATTGCAGTAACGATAATAAATGAGTACTCCACAAACATGAGAGTTCTATTCTTATATCTTTGCTTTCTACCGTATGATTCTATCTCAAGAAGGAAAAGCCACTTATGGATGTATTCCCACTTATAACTGAAATAGTTTTCTACTTAATTACTTCTCAACTTATTCCGTGTTCTCTTGATTATACACGCAAAACATGAAACACGAAATTTAAAACAACCACTAATAAGAGCATTTGAAAAGCCAAAAAGAGACACTTTATAACGAGAAATAAAATGGGCGTTCTGAGAGTCTAGATATTACAATATGATCAATACATGTGGGGAAAAACAGGGCTGATAATTCACAAAGATGAGTTACACAGATTTGTTCCCAATGCTAATCCATCATATAATCCATCATCATCTGATCGCCATACTAATCCAATACCTACTGAATTTCCAAATTATTTTAAATGTCACTATCAATCTTCTAGTCTCATACCGTGTATACCATGCATAAAATATGCTTGCAGGGCTTGCTTAACGCCAGAGTTTTGACGTTGACGTACACATGTATATTTCGGCATTGGGAACAGGATAAATATAATCATTAACTGACACAGAAGTAGGATAAGGATGAGAGTGATTGCATGAAGCTGACGGTAAATGGGAACAAATGTAAGAGCTGAAGGAGATGCAGTGCAAAAATTCGAACATATGTTCATGCCAATACCGTGAGCTCATTCAAATCAATGTTGCGTTATTAAGGTAAGAAATTATGTTTTAACATTTTTTTACTCAAGAGATAGAGAAGCACTTACAGACTATGAAAAGCTTAACACTTCTTTAGTTACACAATAATTAGATGAAAAGATACCAACCAGACTGTCAAAAATCAGGTAAAAACTGTGCTAGAATTCTGCAAAATTCATCCAGTTGCTACAAGTTGTTGACACCATGCGTTTTTTTTGTTCTAGTTTTCACTTCATGTGATAAAGAACAAGCTCCTCTACGATCTATCCATTTTATTTTGTTGTGAAATCGGTCTCTGTAAGCCGATGGTATTTAAGCTCTGACTTTTCCGTGTAAATTATACGGACTGACCATAATTACACTGCGTGACCTTTTTAAAAATAAGTGCCCGCATAAAAATCTTTAGCATTCATTAACACTAATGAACTTCTGAAATTTTTTGACACCATTTTATAGGAAACACTCAGATCTACCTAACACTGTTAAATACTGATTTTCCCAGTGAAAATTGAGCAAACTATGCTTGAAATACGACGAAACTTTGATGACCTGACCATAATTAG
Source organism: Didymodactylos carnosus (assembly GCA_905250885.1). Lineage (NCBI taxonomy): Eukaryota > Metazoa > Rotifera > Eurotatoria > Philodinida > Philodinidae > Didymodactylos > Didymodactylos carnosus. The sequence goes on along the minus strand of CAJNOQ010000306.1, from coordinate 43,930 downwards.
CCCATAAGGTTCTATCAAACAGGATAAAATAGTAATAAGGACTGACTTTCATTTAGAAAAATAGTGTAACTTTAGTCAAAGTGGTTATCATGCGTAGAGAACAGTTCGTACATGAGATTACATTTCAAAAAACGACACATTCTATATCTTTTCGCAACTGCTAAAGTTATCTTTTCACTTAATCAGTTACATATTCACTTTTTTAAGTCAAACAGTAACTGTTCTTTTTACTAGCGTTTCCACTTATAAGTGGTTTTTTTACCTTGTCTTGTCTGCCTTCTTTATCGAGTAATGATGAAAAGGGTATTTGCCTTCTAAGTGTATCATAATAACGTTGAACATTCGCTGGAATATTTGATTGTTTTTGATATAACGGATTAGCTGAATAAATAAATTCAAACATTTAATTGTCTGCACCTTACATGTTTTGTTTACTTACTGTATAGTGCACACCATACAAAAATATCAGCTAATGTTATGTTGTAACCAACAAGATATGTAACAGATGATAAAATTGAATTTAAATAATCAATAGCTGTTTGAAATGTTTTATTACAGTCACATGATAAACGTTCATCACTAAAGTCGATCCAATGATCAATCTAAACAACAGAATCAACGTAACATCCATAAAAAGATAATTTTGAGCTTCAAGCATACTTCGCTTTGCTGAAGAATTGTTGTACCGTACAACTGATTAAATTTTCGTGCTAAATATCGACATATCGCCGAACGAGATGTCAAAGAAACACTAGACAGAAATTAAAAATTAATACAATGAGAATACGAAGAAAAGAGTGTTAACTAACCTGTCAAGTTGTAATCGTGTCTCATCTCCATTTCTGACTTGTAATGGTAAATCGTTGCCTAGTGCACGGAGAGTTAGTACGACAGCTGAAACAACAAAATGCAACAGTGACAGATTCAGAGTTTTTCTTAAGCACATGAGATAAGTAGGGTATGAGATATGTGTGGTCGCCATCCAAATACAATATTTTGAGAGGTAGTTCTGTGTAGGCAAAAAGTCATTTTTCTGAGCGAAAGGTACGAATGGCTAGATCCACCAGGGAAACGGAAGTGTGCATGAAAGAAAACTAAGAAAAAAAACAATTATGCATACCAATGTCAGATGTGCTTAATGTGAGCTCGGACTGCGTCATTGTGTAGTAACAGAAAAAAGATCTAGAAGAGAAACGTTTCTTTAAGCACACAAAAAATATTGTTGAAATTTCACCACTCCTCTCTATATTTATATCTAAAACAAAAGAGTCTTCAAAAATAGTTACATCATCTTTCTTACATCATGTTACATCGTTCGTTTGTAAACGCGTTAGTGCATGCAAGCTTGTTTGTGTATGTGTTAATGAGTCAACTGATAATTTACTGCCGGCTTTAGTATAATCAGAAACTTTTTCTCTTTGCAAAATTCAAGATAGCGAAAAGATGGTGTGATCGAACCCTATCACGAACTAATTCTTTTTTTTCTTATTTTCTATGAAATAGGAATGTTGATAGGTGAAGTAAATAAGTGTTGATCTTGTTAAAGAAAGATGAAGTATTGATTTTTCTTTGAGAAGAGAGTAGATAAAGCAATTTCTTGGCATAGAGGCAGGTCAGTCTCAAATGCTGAAAAAGCGAGGCATATTTTCGAAGTAACAAAAATAGATGCTTTGACAAGAAAATCATTCTGTTCATATCGTCTTGCAAATTCTACTGTTCGTAAGTAACCTAGCTATAGCTATGAACACACGAACTGTTCTCATTAACTACAGTTGTTTAACTACTTGACAAAAAAATAGAACAAATTATAAAAAAAAAATAGTTCCATAGTGACATGACTTAGTTTTCTTCTATGTATATCATAGATTATATTCATAAATGAGCAAACACCGAATCAATGAACTTGTGACTCCTCATTTGTTTTTTACTTCCAAATAATAGTAACAAATCAAGTCGGCTAAACACTTATTTGTCTATCTGTGTGAAAATCATACAGAGCAAAATCGAAAGATCATTTGTTCAGAAGATAAATCAAATACAGATATAAAACGGTGAAGCAAAAGTTTTTGCACAGGATCCTCGCTTACTTTCTCCGTTATTACTTAGAGTTTTCTAATCGAGTTTTGTGCCATATTTTGCTTTTTGAGAAATACAGAAATATTTTACAATATGTTTCAATTATAGTACGAGATACAGTCAAAACAAAATGGCTTCGTCCGTGTTTGACGCTCTACCTTTGTTTTTCTTTTTCTTACTCTCATTTTATGTACAACAAACATAAGCAGTTTTTCTTATTTTTCGTTCATTATTTCTTTTTACTCGTAGCGAAGCCGAACTACGGGTTTATACCCAATTCGGCAATGCTCTCCTAGTTGGTTAAATTAAACAAAATAGTTTTAGTATAAAACTTCATCCATCATAGTACTCCCATTATGTCAGCTGTAAAATACTATAGTTTACATTGCTAGGATCGAATGTCGAAGTTAGAACACTAACATCTCTATTTAAAGGTTAAAAATGTAATCCATAAATAAGAACATGTATGATTTCTCGAACACCACGGCATATGGGAAAAAGCCGTGGGAATTGCATTAAAACAGAATAATGAGTCCACATATTATTATACATTATTTGAAAGTCCAGAAAACTATCTACAAAACTGAAGATTTTTCATTTTAAAAGCACTTCGAATCTTAATAGAATCAAAACTGGATATTCTTGCATAAAATAATAGTCCTAACTTTGACGAGCAATGTAATATATGATCCTTTTTCAAAACGCTCAAATTTCGTAGAGTTTCGAAGTGAAGGGATATCCGAACTAACAACTTTGCCATTTTGTGTTTATTTTTTTGTGCTTGCTTGTTCAAAATAGTGACGACATCTCTGGGCGTATTATTGCCTCGTACCTTTACTACTAACAAGGAACAACTGTTTTCCAGCAATACTTTAAATTTATACCACAAATAAACAAAAGGAGTCGTGGCTACATTTCGATAAGTGAACATCTTGCTTGGATCATGAGTTCTTAGCATTCTGCTAAAAAAGAAATTAAATCATTGTAGCTCATAGAATCATCCAGCCGAACGAATCATAAACTTGTTAGGTGACCAGCAGATCGTCTAGACTATATTCTACACAAAATTCCAAGGTAACATGGTTCATGTGCTCTCTCATTTTGCACAGTATTGCCTTTTTTAGTTTGGCCGGCGAAAAATGATGCATGCAAATTAGACTTATACAGTTTTTCAAAATTCATCATCGCCTAAGTCCTGTTTCTCTTGTTTATACTATTCATCGTCCTCACTACTCATCTTTACGTCTTCATCATTTTAAATACGTTCGTATTCCATCTTCTGTCGATGGTTATTCTCAACTTTATGTCAGTATCTCTTCCAGTGAAACATTTATCAGTTAAGAATTTATATTTATTCTTTTTTGCCTACTTTTTTTATTTTTTTTCAAAAATTTATTCTTTTTTTACTACTTCTGATTCTAACCTTAGTTGTCTTATTTATTTTGTTCTTTTTTATTACTCTTTTGGTGTTGTTTGGCTTGTGTCATTTATTACAGGTCAGTGACCTTTGATGACTCTCACCTTTCGTGAATAAAACTGACTTGACTTCAGCAATATTTTTACATCTCTAGGAATCTTTAAAGGGTCTTGAGAAAACCTTTCAGATTTACATTAGATTATGAGGCTCAGACGTCAAATCGAAGAAAAATTCATATATTTTAGTTAGTCCCCTAGCGAACACCGACCGAAGGGAGGTGTGTGCTTTATCTTCGATTTAAGGTCATGAAAGGTCGTTCATGGATATAAGTCCTAAAGTCAAGGCAAGGGACCGAGCGAGTGCAGATGTTAATTAAATAATTCTCGTTGCAAAAGAAAATGTTGAGGAAAAAATATCAACTGGTTAGTACCATCAAGCGAATTGAAAAGTAGCTGGTTGTCACTGCGATCTGTAATATATTTCAGCACTATGGTTTTTCCTCATTTAGCGGATTTATTCGAAAAGAATCGGTTTAGTTTGATGTTGAAGGTATCTAGATGTAAGAGTGCATAAACATATTAATTATTGTAATTACGATTCGACCACTGAACTAACCACTAGTCGCAGAAGAAAGAAAAAAGAAAAATTAGATGATATAGAATTTATAAGCTACTTAAAATAAAATTGATTTTTATTGTTTATTTGTATAGGGTACATAGCAGAGAGGAAGAAACGAAAAGTCGAACTGAGTTTGAATTGATGTTAACTCACTTATAAGGAAGGCATTCTCCACGGAAACGCCTTTTCTTTTGATTTTGTGTGCGAACTTAATGACTATAAACAGAAGCTGTGGACGGAATGAAAAATATAATTTTTCTGCACTTCGTATGTGCCATGCCTAAGGAGCGTCATACACACGTAACTCGAAACAGTTTTTGTGAATGACCCTTTGTTCGCTAATCGAAAGTTTAGAATAGCACGTGAACGGAATTTGTATGGGACTGCAGTCATTCATGAAAATAAAGATTGTCTTAGAAAGTATTGTGCACGAAAACATAATTACTCTTGAGTAGGCATGAGCGGTAAGGGTAATTTACCGTCGATAACGGTAAAGGATTTTTTTACCGAAGTTACCACGGTAAAATTTTGTGATTTTTTACCGGTTTCGAATTACCACGGTAAAAATTTGAAGTTGTTACCGAAGCGTCGGTAACGGTAACACGTTTTTACCGTTACCACACATGTCTGCTCTTGAGGGATAGTTATAATAATAATGTTTATTCATGTAAAGTGTGAGGTCATCACCCGATCTTTAAAATAATAGTCCACCAAGAAAAGAAACAAAAAAATAAGAGGTATAAACAGCTAGATGTAAGTTAAAACAATAAGTAAACAAATAACAGAAAGGATGTATAAACATAGGAGAAGAAAACACTAAAAAAATAAATAAAAATAGAGAAACAATGACGCGAAATATTTGAAGCATGACTTATTTTGTGAGAAGGGGTAGTTTAGGCAAAGCTTAATTAAACAACAAATAGAAGTGAGGTGCAGATAATCGATTCTAGAAGATCTACGGTTATCACGGTAAATAAAAAAGAGGACGACAAACAACGATTTATTCACCAAAAGTGAGAGTCAATTAAGGCCTCTGGGGATCGTATCACGAAAAACCTTAAGTCAAAGTCTAGACTTAAAGTTTTTTCACGATATGACCCCTAGAGGTCTGCGGGACCAAACGTTTTTGGTCCCGGTTCCATGAAGAAAAAAAATCTTGGTCCTGGTCCCGTGGAAAGAACTCATTTTTGGTCCCGGTCCAGTGGTCCCGTAAATATTTTTTCAAAGTGGCGCCCGTAGTTTGAAAGTCAGCGCGTTGTAAATTACAAAAATTTATGTAATACTACTGCAGACACAAGTTCAGAAACATTAACAAAAAAACAAAAATATGAAGAGCAGGATGATGATAATAACAAGCAAAAAGATAATGATAGTGATAACGATGAAATGACAACAACTGCAACACTTGATGATGACCTTTTTTGATAGATAAAAATGAATAGTATTCAACTATGAACTTTCAACAGTAGACATTTTTCCTTTTCTATTGTTTAAGCTAGAAGAAACTTATAGCTTTAGCTGTATTTACAAAAATTTGAACTTTGAACAAACTGTGTCAGCGCGACACTAATTCAAGCTAATCTGGAAAATAGCATCATGGGATGAGATTATTAACTGAGGACTTTTCGAATTATGTGTGAATTCTTTCTCACAGAACTACTGCCTACATACAAACAGGCATAGAAACTAAGAAATTTTTATACTTCATACAAGACTATTTTCAAAAAAACTTGGTCCCGGTCTCGTAAAAAGTCCCGCGGGACCGGGACTGGGACTGTCCCACAGACCTCGAATGACCCCCTGACCTATAATAACAGTTACTCAATCCAAACAGTAAAAGTTGAAGCTATAAATAGTAATCAAAATAAGAAAAACAAGAGATACAGTGAATAGATATAAAGCGAATAAAAAAGAACAAATGTAAATAAAATATATAAAAGAAACAACAACAATAACAATTTGGCAATGCTGTTTTGAGCGAAGAGGAAGAAAAAAGACAACTGATCCTGGAAGTTTATTGCAGTGGGCGACAGATGCGTAGAAAAAACGAATAAAAAAACGTTTACAAGAGGTAGAATACAAACGTATTTTTGAATGACGACAACGAAAGGAAGAGTAAAAATGGTGAATTGGATAAAAAATAGAAACAATAATAAATTTTACGTAGAAAAAGCAAGATAGTGAAATTAATCTGAAATACCACGAGTAAAAAGTTTGTTTATAGAGCAGAATTAGAATACGAGAAAAAACTGTCATGCAACGTACAACAGTACTCAAGTTTGAAAAAAATGCTAGAAAGAAAGGTCTCAGGAGGTGCGTAGTCAAAGATACGGTTAGATTGAACAAATAGAGTTGATACAATTTTGAACATGAGAAAAAAGTAAAAGAATCAGAAACAGAGACCCGAGAGATAAACAATTAGAAGAAAATCATCATCAAATAGACAATTTTCTAAATAGACCATTAGGAGGCATGGACAAAGGAAGATCATTAATAAATACAATGAAGAGAAGGGCTTTCAGAACGCTGTTCTACAGAACGTCAGAAGGAAGAAAGAAAGAAGAAGCAATAGAATCATTCGTGTAAACATACTGAAAAGTAATAACAGAAAATAATGGGCAACTTATACCAAAACGAGACAACTTTTCCAAGAAAAAAGAGTGAGAGATAGAGTCAAAAGCTTTAGAGAAATCAAACGATACATTCACAAATTTTATACCATAATTTCAAAAATTAAAAACAGTCAAAGAAAAAAATAACAGAGCATTAGGAGTTTAACGTTTAGTATGGAAACACGCAGTTGAGTATGCACAAAGAAAAGTATTTAGAGAAATACTGAAAAATAAAATCGAAAAAATGAGGGTTTAAAAATTTTGCTAATAGCACGAAAAGAAATAGGATAATAATTTGAGACATCAACTCTTTTTCTGTAAATAGGTAAAATAAACGCAACTTTCCACAAAGCTGGAAAGTCGCTAGTAGAAAGACTAATATGAAAAGCAAAGTGAGTTTCAGGTGATATAATATCAATAGAAAGACATGAAATTCCATCCTCATCGACAATAGTTTTTCACAATAGTATCCAGTTTTCGCGATCATAGTTCATCTCTTAGTGGAGATTAAGCTTATCTATGGCCGATAACTTTGTAGCAGTGAGGGAGGACCTTGACTCTGACGGGAGGAATAGCACGGAGGAAAATGAGAATTCAAGAGCTCGGCTTCATCTGCATATGTTGAAACATTTTGAGTGGAGCAAAAAAGAATGTGGACAGGCGAAGAATGAAAAGAAGAAAGCTTTTGTAATATGACTCCAAAATTTACAAGGGTCGAAAACAAATGAGATACAAAAAGAAAGTAAAAAATATTTTTTTATATCTATAAGCGAAGTACAAGGATGAGAATCCTGCGTATCTTTTCATTTTTACCTATATGCCATTTATTTTAGATAGAAAGCTATGAAATATTGTTTTAGCCGCGTATTGCGGCTCGTTATTGGTTTGGGCTTGTTGATATTAATGTTACCTGTTCTTCTATCAAAACTGGATTCTTTTAATCAACGAACAGTAGTTAAAGTAGATGAAGACTATCCTCAGGTAATGAACGTTTATTTACATCATAAATTCAAGATACATATGTTTCTTCTTTACAGGAAACTGACTCGTTACATGTAGCACATTCGAGAAGAAAAGAAAAAAAAATAGACGGAAATCGAACGATAACAACAGATCTCGAACCGGTGATGACGGCAGATAAATTAGGAAATTATGAGCCAGTCAATGACTTGAAAAGAACGGGACCTGGAGAAAATGGAGCTGGGATAACGCTCGACGCTGATGAAGACCGTAAAGCACAGCAAACTATTGCAAGATATGGATTTAATATGGTTGCATCAGATAAAATATCACTCGATAGAAGAATTAAAGACACCAGACCAGCAGAGTATGTCTGATAAACAAATATCTAGCTTTGAAAAACACATTTCTTATTTTATCTTACCAGATGTAAAAATTGGCAATATCCATCAGTCGATAAATTACCAACAGCATCTGTGATTCTTGTTTTCTATGATGAAGGATGGAGTGTACTGTTAAGAACGGTGCACAGTGTCATCAACACCTCTCCACCAGAATTACTCAAAGATATTGTGTTAATTGATGATGGAAGTGGAGACGGTAAATTGTTTAGAAATGTGTTTCAATTTTGTCTAAATATTTACTTTTTTCATAACACTTTTTCTCTTTTACATAGCTGAGCTCCAAGATAAACTGGTTGATTACATTAAACGCTGGAACGGTCTAGTGAAATTATATAGAACTGGACAACGTGTCGGATTGATTGAAGCTCGAACCCTTGGAGCGAAAAAATCAACTGGAGACGTTATTGTCATACTAGATGCACATTGTGAATGTGTATCAAACTGGCTGCCCCCTTTGCTCACACGTGTTGCGTTAAATCCGAAAGCGCTGGCTGTTCCAATAGTTGATGGTATTTAAATATTCGATCATTAAAGAATATAAAGTGATATTATATATCTTTTTCTTGCATAGGTCTTGAATGGAAGACCCTTGAACATGTCAATATATATGGATCAACAAATTTTCGTGGTATATGGGAATGGGGCTTTTTATACAAAGAAACAGAAGTACCTGAACAAGAGTTAAAAAAACGAAAATACAACTCGGAACCCTATTGGTAACGCTCAACTCTATTGACTTTCATGTTTAATTTAAAAAATGGTTATTTCAAAAAGGTCACCAACACATGCCGGAGGATTACTGGCAATTGATCGACAATGGTTCTTTGAACTGGGTGCTTACGGTAAGATAAATTGCATAAAAAGTTTACATACAACTAAATGACAACATAATTTCTATTTGTTTAGATCCTGGAATTAAGGTATGAAAATGTGTGTTTTTTTAAAGATAAAATCATGGCAATTTTATCGATTTATAAAATAGGTCTGGGGAGCTGAACAGTATGAATTAAGTTTTAAAGTACGTAGACAGTTGTTTCTACAGGAAATAACTTTAGCGTTACAATTTTCATTTTCTAACAGGTTTGGCAATGTGGAGGTGTCGTAGAATGGGTTCCTTGCTCACACATCGCGCACGCTTATCGTGGTCCTCGTTCTCATTCATCTTATGTACCAGGAACAAGTGCCCATCAAACATCAATTGTGAGTAATTATTGTTTTTTTACGCTATTATAATGTTATTATTCTGAAATCAACTCTTATTGTTAGAATCACATGAGACTTGCAGAAGTTTGGATGGATGAATTTAAAGAATATTATTATATTCGTGAACCGGCAATACATAATTTAGAAATTGGTAGGGAGAGAAGACCATTAATTGATTAAATAAAATTTTTATAATGTTTTTTTCTAGGAGACATATCAGAACGAAAACAATTGCGTAAAAAATTAAAATGCAAATCATTCAAATGGTTTTTAGATACAATTGCATATGATGTTTTACAAAAGTTTCCTGCCCCCCCAAAAAATAAAGTGTGGGGTCAAGTGAGTAATACTTGACAAATATGATGCAAAAATCAATTCAATTTGTTTTTGCCATTTAGTGTAAAAACGCGCATAATTCCGTTTGTTTGGATGATCGTGGAGCTGCATTTGGACAACCAATTGGCGTAGGACAGTGCTATAAACAGGTAAGGAAATCTTTTGCTATCAAACACTTTGTATGGTTTGCTCTTTTATTTGCGAAATTTAATGAGGCTTTTATGCCAGATATATGTAGTTAGATTTTATTTGTTGTTTTGGATTGAGTTTTTTTCTACGAATTTAGAACTATTTCCTGTTTTCTAAAAAAAGGAAAACATTTTATTTTAATCTTTCCTTATTATCATACTCTTATAGGGATTGTTACGAAGAATATTTGATCCAGAACAGCAAAGATTCGTAAATAAAAGATAGAAAATTTGCAATTTAATGTTCACGTTTTACTATTCATAGTTGATAGAATTACTTCATCTCAGAAACTAATTCTTTTCTTAGTGCAGGCTAGTGTGTATGTGTGTTGACACAGTTGAGTGTACGATTAACAATAATGTTTGTCGTTTGCATCGGTGCTCTACATTAACGATGAGCTTTTTTTGTTAGCTGCAATAATTATTTTTCTTTTCTCTTTAGATGGTTTTTCGTTTGAATGAAGAAGGTAATCTATCTATTTTATGATTTTATCAAAATGATGATAATCTGTTAGCAACACCATCTATAAAAGCTGAAGATCTAAAATTTCATAAAACTAACTGAGTGTTTAGTTTCTGTTTCGTCTGATATATTCTTTTAGTTGTTAAGGTAACAAGAATTATCCAACTCATAAATCATTCTCTTGAAATACAAATATAATCGAATATGTCAACCAAACAGAAATATTACAATCAGACTCTAAATGTTTTTCTCCGTTTTCTAGGTGAATTATCAGCTGGCGAACATTGTTTCATTTCTGATCACGAAATTGTTAAAAAGAAATTTTGTCTTGATCATAAAGGAAAATGGAATCCGATTGGCGAATGGTCCTATGAAAATGTATGTAATTCACTATAAACTTATTTGAAAATAATTTTTATTTTATTTTATCTAGCATACGAAACACATTCGAAGTAATAAAGAAAAACTCTGTATGGAAACGGATGGTAAAGATTTAAAATTGGCCTCGTGTGATGAGAAAAACGGTTCTCAACAATGGGAATGGACTCCAATTTTTTATTGAATTTATCTTTAATATTTGCCATTAAAACGGTGCTAATTGAACGCTCTCTATTTCGATAAAATGTTTAGAATATGTCAACTATCGTCCCTTGCTTGTGCATGCTCAACATTGATATTTTCGTGTAAGATTAAATGTGAAGAGTGAGAGAGAGAGAGAGAGAGAGAAAGAGAGTGCTGTGCGCCATTGTGATTATGTATAATGCCAAAATTCGAATTGTTAATGTTATTTTTTTTTGTTTTATTTACTTTTACGTTGTTATTGCTTCGTTTTTTAGAACAGTAATTTGTTTTGTTTTCTCTTTTAAATATGCGTAACATTTTCTACTCATGTGAGTGTGTTCTCTCAATGTTATTGCATATTTTTTTTATTATCTGAACTACACACAAATGTACTACAATTATCGGTCATTTTTCTTCTACGATGGATGTATGACCATCTATTCTGTTTTTGGATTAAAAATGTCTTATAGTTGTTACTAAACGGGATCAAAGCTGAAACGTTCTTTTGTTTTTTAGTTTCTTGGAGTTTATATTGTGTAATTTAATTCATCTGTGGATGTAAACAAGCTAAGCGAACTGATAATGAGTGACTGTGGATATGCATATATATAAACATTTTTATTTTTGTCACAAGCTGACTGTGGTATGTGAACAGATTCTCATGTTTTCTATGTATAGTTTTGTTGAATAAAAACGACTTTTATCGGTAAAAATTTTTCCAGTTTTTAAAGAAAATTATCAGATGAACTAGAATTCTTTAAGTATTCATAACTGACGTTAGTCATAATTGTGTAACGTTATTAGAAGGATGTGGGAATTGACTGAACTTGAATGGAATCATTTGTGGTGTAATTTAGTCTAAAATATAACAGCTAACTCTATACATTAAGATCAGTTATTTTTCGTGCTTTTAACTATTCATCAATATGGGAAGAGATAACGTATTTTGATATTGGATTACTATAATGGCATTGCTAGAAATTCGTAGCGTTCTGTGAAATTATAGCTCTTCAACCGAGCAACGTACAGAGTTGAGGAACGTCTTATTTTGTAGGTTCAAAATTTTTCTTTCAAATGGTAATTAAGCAAAGTATCTCTTCAATGCTACTAAAAACGAAGTTTTTGGCATACGCCACTTCCGTACAAAAGGGTTTTATTGATTCGAATTATAGGCAGATGTTTAGATTAGAGCTAGACTTTGCTTAGTTACCATTTGAAAGAAAAATCTTTAAGCTACAAAATAAGACGTTCCTCAACTCTGTACATCGCTCCGCTGAAGAGCTATGAATTTCACAAAACGTTACGGACTTACGTTTTTGGGCTGATACGTTTGGACAGGCCGTAATGTACTTAGGGCATACCAGAAGTTCGTAGAGTGATACCTTAATACCTTATGATAAGCTTTAAGTACCTTTCTTTCTATATAGTTTGATAGAGAAAAGAATGCTCTATTTTTCTATGCTATTTGATCATACTTCAACTAATATCATAATAATAAATATTCAATAAGATCTGTTTCGTTTGCATACGTGCTTTTTATATGAATACTGTTGAGTATTTTTTGAATAACTTTTGATAGGAACAAAATAGAGAACTGCGGTTTTCACTACTGGAAAGAGTAGATAAAGACGCATCGAACAGTATGTTATAGGTTTTTATAATATGATTTATTAAGTTTTTTTATTCAATTTTCTAACTGTTGCAAAAATAGTTTTTTTTATGAAAAAACGAAAAAGCAAAAAATAGTGATGGTTTTCATAGATTTCGCTAGGAAATAGTTTTAGAGGATCGACTAGAACACATATTATTCATCTCAGCCTTTCGTACTTTGTCGATCTTCCGTTAATGGTTTGAATTTATACTTGATAATTCAAAATTCACTGTAAATAACTTACCAGATTTGTTTGTTCTTAAAAAAGTCAATGGAAAACCTTACAAAAAACAAATCAGGAAATCCTGGAATATACGATTCGATGTGTCTTCATCTCCTCTTTCCAACGGTGGAAACCGCAGTTCTCTGTTTTGTTTCTAACAAAATTTATTCAAAAAATACTCACTCGTATTTTTTACAATTAGTATTAATACAACCAGCATGTATGCAAACGAAACAGATCTCATCGAATATTTATTATTATGATATTAGTTGAAGTATGATCAAATAGCATAAAAAGATAGAGCTTTTTTTTCTCTATCAGACTACATAAAAAGAAAATTTCTTAAAGCCTACTTTGGAAGAAAAAATTGGAACTCTCACTACTTTTGGTATGCCCTAAGTATGATAATTGGGCTGCTTGAAATTCATTAAATAAAAAAATTATGAATGTTGTTGAATTATGGCATAGCTATCGTTTAAAAGAGATGTAATTCTCTTTTAGTATTCTTTTCATCTGTAGGCTAATTCGATTCGTATAAACTATACTAAATGTTTTGCGTATTCCTATCTCTAGATACCTTTGTAAAAAAATATCTTTCATAGGGGTTTCATTTAAATAATTGATTATAAAAGAATTTCTTGTAGGATATTAGCTTTGAAATTCATTTGTGAAACAGTTATCATTCATTACCACACATTTAGAAATTACATTTTATAATTGGGAGTTTACGCCTCTCTCTCTTTCTCTCTTTTCAATATTATCACGTATGTTTAGTTTAACATCGTCGATTTCGAAACGGTTTGGAGTTATATTCGTGAGAATGGTATGTAACATATAAAGACTACTGTCAAAAATTTTTTACTTATAACAAAATAGGTATTTTTTAAGAATACATATTATTCATTATTTTTTAAATACCGTTAAGCACGAAACGAAAAAAATAATTATTTTCACATCTCAAATAAACAATATTTCCAATATGTGTAGTAACAATCAAAATACGAAAATATGAGAGAAAACATGAGTGTGAAGTGACAACTAAGCAAACATAAAATTATATATTTGCTTTGGATTTTTTAAAGAATTGATCAAAAACGTCAGATAGAAAAATAAAGAAATATCCATTTATTGCTGATAAACTTGAATATTTGGGATAAAGACCTATTGTTTAACTTTTTTTGTTTTAGATGTCAAATACAAGTAATATATCGAATAATGTTAACCAATTTTTGGATTTTATAAATCAAAGTCCAACCGCTTTTCATTGTACGTATGCAGATTTTAATAACGTTCGTTGATTCATATATGTTTACTTTTAAGGTGTGGACAATGTTAAAACTATATTAAAAACTGCCGGATTTAAAGAATTAAATGAAAATGAACAATGGAATATTCAACAACTGGGAAAAGTAAACTGTTTCTATTGGAAAAAGAATTGTTTTTATATATTTCTTTTTTTTCTTTTTAGTATTATGTAACAAAAAATGGTTCATGTTTAGCAGCATTCGCTGTTGGTGGACAATATAAACATGGTAATGGTTTTGCTTTGGTTGCTACACATACAGATAGTCCACATTTGAGAGTATGTATACGTTAAAGTAAATTTTACTTAAACAACGATCATGTTGTTCGAAAATGTCACGTTTATTGTTGGTTCGAACTTCTTGATTATTAGGTCAAACCGGTTTCAAAACGTGAAGATAACGGATTTTTACAGGTGAATGTTGAGTGTTATGGAGGAGGCATTTGGCATACATGGTAAAAATTTTTACTCAATATTGGATAATCTATATAGCTATGTGTCATTTTTCTAGGTTTGATCGTGATTTAACACTAGCTGGAAGAGTCTTTTTCCGCGTAAGCTATTATAATCAGTTACTGAATGTCTACCATATTATATATTTATCTTATGTGATTATTTTTTAGAAAAATGATAAAATAGTAACAAAACTTGTTCATGTTAAACGTCCAATTTTGCGAATTCCTAACATAGCCATCCATTTGCAACGAGATATGAATGAAAAATTTGTAATTAATAAACAAGATCATTTGTAAGTAGTAAGTTCAAATTACTAGAATGAAAAGTTTGTAGCATGTGAGACGTTTAGACAAGCCGTGCTATCATTAAAAGCCACAGAAGCGTTAAATAAGAAAAAAGATGAAAATGACAAATCAGACTGCAGTACAAAAACTAATGATGGAGATTCTGAGGTAAGTGGTATCTCGCATCAGTAATGCCTCGTTTAAAATTCGAGTTGGTTTCGTTTTTTTTTAGTCAAAAAAACATCATAGTGAATTATTAGAATTAATTGGTGATGAATGTCAATGTAAGCCAGAAGACATAATCAATTTCGATTTTATGTTAGCCGATACTCAACCGGCGTGTGTGGGTGGATTGAAAAATGAATTTCTTTTTTGTCCAAGACTAGATAATCAAATGAGTTCATATTGTGCTATACAGGTAATTAATGACACTCTTAGTTGTTTCTTTATCCTAAAACTGACCAGTTTGTATTACAGGGCTTGATTCAATCTCTTGATAGTTTAACAAATGACAGATACATTCGTGGTGCATTACTCTACGATAATGAAGAAGTTAGTAGAACTATCAATATTGTGTATTTTTGCATGTTTCTATTATGGAAAATTTGTTTAGATTGGTAGTGAAAGTGCTCAAGGTGCGATGTCTGAATTTACACAGCATATACTTCGGCGAATAACAAGAGATAATCATGAACAATCAATAGCAAATTCATTTCTAGTCTCAGCTGATATGGCTCATGCTATTCACCCAAATTACAGTTCACTACATGATAAGGATCATAAACCAACACTTTCTCATAGTGGTGTTGTTATTAAAACAAATTGTAATAATAGATATGCAACGACAGCATTTACATCAACGATAATAAAAGAGGTTGCTCGAATTGACAATGTTCAGTTACAGGTTGGTATAAGCATATGAACGAAAGGCTATCACACTACCAACAGGAGTAATGTTTGACAACTATGACAATTTTAACCACTTTCTGCAATATTCAGTATAGTAATTCTGTCTTGATCTCCACCGTTTTCCATTTCTTCATTTTAACATAAAAAACTAGCGATTCACTTTCGTACGAAGCTTAAAATCACCATACCTGGCCGTAGAGATACGAGTGAAGTGAAGTTTTTGCTATACGTTATGACTCAAACCTTTCTACGAAACTTTGAACAAAATCGCAGGTCCAGTGAAACTTGTTTATTTCCAAAGGAGGCGGTCGCTCCAGGAAGGTTTCTATTTTTTACTATTTTCTTTGTCTACTACATATTTCACATAAATAAAACTTCGACTGATGAGTTGAGGTGGACACATGCGGTCAATCATACCATCTCTGAAACTTCGATCTACTGTGATGAATTTTGTCTGAATTTCTTCGTCTTCGTCTCGATGATTCTATAGGAAGTCTACAACGTTTACATTCCATAGGCAAACTCCAAACGCTAGGATAAGATGATCTTGACTAGAAAGCCTATTTATTATAAAAAAATTTCAATTAAATATCGGCATTATGGTCCCAGTCGGTTCAAGATATCAATTTTCGATTAACACTAATATGAGGTATAATCGTTTTCGTTAAAGATGCGTCGGTAACTGAGTTTTCATACATCATGTTTTTCGAGTCGCATAAGCGTCGAAAATTCTTAGTCAATACAAATCTAAGTATACAGGGAGGGCCTCGGTTCATGCATAAAAAGTGAATGAAAAGTATCTTGACGGTTAGCTTGTTTCTTCAGAATAAACTCAAAACTAAAAAATGAAACGTGGTCTATATGTCCTCTTCGTCTTCTGTTAGAGTATATTAAAATAATTTTTGTGATCTTTGTGATCTATTTTTAATTTTTTCATAAACCGAAACTTTTTGCAATAAATAGACTTTTCTAGTCAAAATCATACCCATCTTGTACCTTCCCATAGGAAAAAAGAACACTCGATTCACACACACGCATGATGAGAATGCGCATGTAAACTGAACTTCGTTGCTGGTGATGACTTAAATATGCACACAGTTCACTCTCTTTCTATATGTACTGTCATACGTCCATTTCGACAATCGGAACCACATGGCAAAAAGTACTTAGTCGAATCTATAGTTGTCCACAATAAGTAGGTTTCCACTTTGAAAAGGTGCTCATATAAGCGTATATGTACCAAACAACAAATCTCTTATATTTGTTTTACAGTCTAAGACAAAAACTAGAAGAATATGCGACTAGTTCCATTTACACAGTAAAAATTTAGGTTCACAGTAGGTGTTATCTATCTGTGCTTCAGAACTAAAATAGTGTAGTATAATCTTTTTATTAGTTGAAATTCTATAGTAAATAGCCATATCCAATTTACCTACAATAAATTACTATTATATTTTTAGGAATTTTGTATGCGTAATGATATGCCATGTGGAACAACTGTGGGACCTATTCTCAGTTCTCGATTGGGAATTTATACAATTGATGTAGGTGCTCCTCAACTGTCGATGCATTCCATTCGAGAAATGTCGTCGGTAAAAGTTTTTGAAAATTATTTGATCTTTTTCCAGGTAAGAAGTTACATGATTTTACAAAAAGTTTTTAAATTGTTTGTATGTTGTTCTCTTTAAGGCATTTTATAAAAATTTCCAACAAGTTCGTGATTCTATTGAAATTTAATCATTCATCCGAATTTATTAACATATACAAACTGTATTTTTATATATCGTCTTTAATTGCCATTTTCTTTTTGATTAACTTGATTTTAATAAAAACAAATAGTACAATACAACTCATGTCTTTGTTTGTCTCTTTTCTAAAAAAAAACTTTTTATTCTATTTTTAAATGTATTAATACTGTCAAAAAATTGTTGTCTAGATATGTTTGTGTTGGAAGGGTTGAATAAAAAATCATATAATGACTATTCATTGATTAAATGCTGCTGGTAAATATTTCCACAATTTGGAACTGTAAACTTGATTGTCTGGTTCTACTTGGTAATCACTTTCAAATAATGTTGCCATAAAAATGAGTACTTAAATCACTCGTTTTAATTACTCTTAAACAATTAAAATATTTAAATTAACGGTATTATCAATACACACAAAAATTCATTATTATATTTAAACAATAATATTAAAACTATAAAAATATTTTATTTAGTAGAATTGAGTATTGAAAATAAATTGAAGATAGCCAATTTAATTAAAGAGTTGATTTAGTTACTTACATATGTTTTTTCCCATCATATAACTGTATAATAATAAAATCGTTTAAGGACCACGACATGTAGAATTATACAGTAGTAATTATTATTTCATATTTTAAGAAGTTTTTTACATGATATAGTGAAACGAATATGAGAAGAAATTGTAAGATCATAGAAATAATCAAAAACAAAAATTCCTTATATTTTCCGGATCCTAAACGAGTTATGAAATATATTGTTAACAAATAAATCCTTGAGTAATTTTAGTACTTTTAGTCATTCATGCCAGTTGATACAGTCAATAGACGCCAATATTATCGAAGAACTTTTTCTCTCTTGCTATTTTAAGTATTGTTCTATTGATTTAAGAATACAAATAAAACCTTTCTCTTTCTTTTCGATGATGATGATGACGATAATAATAATATTCAAAAATGATGCACATGTCGTATAGGCATCAATGCAATAAATAACATCAAAAGATAATTGATCGCAAGAATTCTTTAATTCGTTGTAAAAAATAATGATATCGGTTTACCAAAACGACTATTTTTTAACGTTTTCTGTCAGATACACCACACCTGCTCATCAGATTAAGGAGATATGAGATGGAGAGAAACTATTGTCTTTTTGGAAAACTGAGAGCTAGGTTTGGTCAGAACGGTGCACGAGAACGGCTCACGTGCTCTCATGTGCCAATCATTGGCCTATCTCATTAGTAAGTAATGCCACTAAGGTGCTCTAGAAAATCTTTGTTTAATTGCCTTGCTCTTAAGCAGAATAAATTGGTGAGGTGTCCATAATGATGTTAATTGATAATTCGAAGAAAAATCAAGGACAGCTTCTGCTCTTTGTTCCTTATATCGCTCGTTTTTTTTTATTACAATATTCACTACTGCCAGATACTGAAAAGTGGGCTTTGAAACTATTATACGAAACTAGACATGAAACTTTAATTACTAGCATAGATCTGAACTATTTTTTAGTTAAATGTGAGAAAAATGGATCTTCGGTCGATGACGAACCCGACTGATAGTTCGTGAATGGCGATTACAGATAAAGCTTCGGGTTCAGTGTTTGTCTAGTAGACTATAATATGTAATAACTTACTAGATCAATGTGAAAACTGGTAGTGTGTTTAAGATAAGGGAGGAAAAGCAGACTCAGGTTCAGTTACGGACTTCCAAAAACCATCAAAATCTACGTGAATCCAGGGATTTACGAGGGCTTTTATAGATCTATGTGGGTTTATGTACACTTCTAATCACTTACGCGGACTTTTCTGGCATTTACAAACTTTATTAGACTTGAAAAAGTCCATGTAAGTTCATTAAAATCCGTAAAAGTCCAAAGTCTATTTTCCCCCTTGGTTTAAGAGCAAAAAATAATGGCTTTCGAATATGCTCTGTGCAATGAAGTGTAAGATAAATAGTTACCGTTTATCAAGAAAAGAGAAACGTTATTAGTTATACAACATAACCCCCACGGTAAAGTTAGGTAAATTCTAACTTTTAATTTTTGAAGATGTGGTAGAAAATATGGAACAGGTGCCAACATCTATTCAATGAATTATTTGGCGTAGCCTTTGTTGTTCACACTAAAAACTTCCATGGGTAGTGTCAGTGGTGAAACCTTTTATAGTTGAACTTCTTCCATTTTTATGTAAAAATATTCGAGTTGCAGACACAAAAAGAGAAAAAAAAGCGGGAATCACTGTTGAACTGTACATAAATATTTTGACTAAGCTATTATACATGAACCGCCTTGATTCGGATCAGCATGACCTTGTGGTATAGGTATTTCTTTCATTTCTTTGACTTCACGAGCCTTTTTATCTTCTTTTAACGGTTTACCAGCATTTTTTCCGATATCGAATGCACGATAAGCATCAGCGGAAAACAAACTATTCAGTTTTGGTATCACATATTCTTCTGGTGGTAAGATGCCATGAGTGCCTGGTTCAAGCGGTGGACATTCATCAGCAATTTTCTTGTGGTGTCTGTAAACGAAAAAACATAGCACTAAGGCAAAACAGGAATAATTTTGGTACTTACATTAGTGTATTTTCAAATTCTGTTGTACTTTTTATGCGTCTAATCATCGAATCGAGTTGAAGAAAGAATGGATGCCGTTTTGGTATAGCTTGAGTGCCTAGTGCACTCTTTTTTGCATACTCTTCACAAAATGCGTTAGCTTGTTGTTGAACTACAGTAGCCAAAGAAAGAAACAAATTAATGTAATAAAACTCATTGAACAATTATTTTCACCTTTGAAGGCTTCTTCAACAGCTTTGAGGGCTGCACCACCATCGTTTTTATCCAATAAACTTAGAGCCTGATAAGCACGAGCCTTAAAAAATGCAAAAAACACCTTAAAATTTGAACAATAAATCGTAAAGTAGCAACCTACCTCAGCAAGATAAAATTTAGCTTTTAATTGAAAATACATTCTCCATTTACCGGCGATTTTATCATCGAAAGTTGTTAGTTGTTGTCCTTAATTAGACAAAAAGCTATAAAACTTTCCAAGATTTAAGATAATGCATGCTAACCTCCAATATCAAAATATTGCGATATCTGATTTGCAATACTTGATATAAGTGCATTATCCTGTTTTAAATTCATCGCTCGTGCGACAGTGACTAAAAAATGTAGATACCTTCAACAAAACTGAAGAGAGTACGCAGTTATATAAGACAAACCTTCGTGAAACTCAGCAAGTGATTGATAAGAGTATGCTCCAAGAATTTTCTCGTTTAAGTCAGAACACGGTGGAAGTTTGACATTTGTCAGTTTTCGTAATTCAACATCCTACAACAAACCAAAAAATAACCATAACTGTTTAGCAGCGATAACTAAGCAGCCGTCATACCAAAACATGCTTGAATATACCGGCAGACATTCTTAATGATTTATGTATATCCAGTGCATCTTTATCATTCGGTCTAAAGTAAATGTTCAAGATTAAGTAAAAAGATAAAGGAAAAAAGTTTACTTACAGTGTGCTTTTTGCTGCAATGAAAGCGGCGTGCTTTTGATACCATAAAGCCATATTTATCATCATACAACACAGCTCATATTGGGCATCTTGTACATCACTATAGGAAGAAAAAGTAACATAGGGTGATACTTCAAGGATATATTCAATTGAGGTTTTACTTACGTAATAATTTCAGTACCCGTTAAAGAATCACTGTAATAAAATTTTGTCGTGTAACGTAGCTTACTATCATCTGAACTGCCATCTGGTGAAATAATAAACCCTAATATAAGTGATATATATTGGTCGAATAAATCTCGTACAAGAGTGGAATCTAACGATGGGTCACACAGCGCTGATAATAAGTCTTGGCGTAATCGACGTAATTGACTGAAACGAAACCAATGTTCGTTTCTTTCATTCCATACGTGGATTCCAAGATGTGTGTACGTACTTACTTGCATATTTGCATAGCATCTGTGGATGAGGGTGATGTTCGATGGTCGAAAGGGACAACACCAGTTGCTTTGAGTAAATTGCGGTGAAACCAATGAGTGGACATCTAACAACAAGTGTTTTATGTGAAAAATTAGTAATAAAAACAATTGCAGTTACGATTCATGGCTCGTAACTAGAGAGGAGTGTCAGAGGAAAGTAGTGCACTCTCTGAAAAAAATTTGAACATTCTACTACAATTTCTGATCTTTTTATCTATTTGCTAGCAAAAATTTGCGGGTTCTTGTCTGCTAGCCACATTCTACCACAAAAGGATTGCGTCTCATCCAATAATCAGAAAGATCGAAAAGGTCTTTTGGTTTGAAACCCTTTTGTGCTTTTCATGCATGACCGTTAGCTATAATACTTCGCCCTGAAAGCTAACTCGCAATTGATGATTATAGTTTTTCCCTCAGATCATATGACGTTGTTTATTTTATGATCTCTTTTCGAGTGACATATCCACAAGGCAGTGCTTTTAACAGGCATTACGAGTTTTTTGGTTACAGTATGAAATTTAAGATCATATAGAGATTACAGTAGATTTCAGTTTTTTATGGTGGATTACAAGTCCGCTTGTCTGCCCTAGTATTAAAAACTGTCACAAGATGGTTGAAAACTAAGCTCAAGAGCCCATTTGGACTACTAATTTTGGAAAAATTGCATAATCTCCTTTTATATTAATATGAATCATGCACGTAGTAACGAAAGAAAATTCGAGATTGGCTGTTTCTGGTTCAACAGATGGTAGATAGATGACGCTAGTTTTTGTGTAAAATATCCAAGATATTATTTATGCCATTCGATTATGGTGACTTTGACATCTCAAACAGATTCAACGAATTATCTAACCTAGTGAATTTACCCATAAGTAAGTCTCAACGACACAGAATTTATCTGAACACTCATATAAGTAGTCGAGAGCTCAAATAAGAACATATATCTTGAATGTGAATAAGAGTAGGTCTTGATTTCCTGAACAGACAGTCGGAGAGTATCAGAGTAAAATTTCTCGAAGCAGAGAAGGTACGATCACAATCTAACGATCCTCAGTCGTACCACTCCTGTATATAAATATTTTCATGTTTCACTTAAGAAAGGTGAAGTTATATTTAAGATGTCAACAAAAAACCCAAGAAAAAAGTAACAATATCAATAACAAGAATATATCTCACAAACGTAACGTTCTTTGAAAACGTTAAATGTACTTATAAGTAGAAATGCTATTGCTGATCCAGCTAAAGATCCTAACTGTGTTGCGATACCAAAACATAGTAAACCATTGTGTTTTAATGTTTGACGAAAATAGTTTCCAAGTAAAATTCTTTCGTACGATAATACCAAGTGTGTTGTAAACCATACCATAAACTAAAACAAAGATGAAGTCGATAACCAGCAGCAAGAAGTTCATCAAATATATTCCTTACAATAATCACTTTACCATATGATTTTTCGACAAAGGGTGAACATGGTGACATTTTTGCTACTAAAAGTATATAGATGAATAGCAACGTCCCAATGATGTGGAGAATATAGACGACATTGATTGATACTCTTGAACTAAATGCACCAATTAAAGACATTATCGGGTAAGGAAATTGACCTTGAAAGATATAGAAAGAAAAATCATTTATTTTTTTCAAGTATTACTCAATCAATTTACTAGCAATTATTGTATAATGGAATGTGACTAAACCATAAGGATACAATGAAAATGTGTTTAATGCAGGTACCATCCCATACAGCATGCCACTAGAAGTAAATATAAGAAACAGAGCTATTCCAGTTTGTGAATAACAATATTTATTCCATATTGTCTTCTCTTTTCCTTTTTCCATCTTTTTATTTTCAATTTTTATGATTTTTTCTAGGGCCCTCTGAGTCGATAATTCATCAACATTACTATCTATTATAACGAATATTGGTGATATTTGCTGTTTTTTGGATGTTTTTTTCTTTTTATGATCGATTCTAGTTTGTAATCGTCCAGTTTTAATTGAGCGTAAAATAATAAAAGAGACAAGTGCGGCAAATATAAATAAACATAAAATAAGAAAATATGTTTGAACAGAAAATCGTGGTTCATGATGATATTCAATAAATTTTGCTATTGTTCGATTATCTGAATTATTGTATATGACTGATATACATTCACTATTCCCTGTACCTTGTGCTATACCAAGTAATGCTGGAAATAAAGCCGTTAGTGCCTCTCCAGTGAAGTAGGCATTGAGATAAATCTGCTCATAACGATTTAGGAATGGAATAAACGTGGTAGACGATGTTGTATCGAGGCACGCTGTACAGAATGTTAAAAGTAACAAATAAATACTACGCTCCTTTCCGAAAACGTATACCGTTTTGTTATAAGAAAATGCTAATACGATGCCAGTGAGAATGCCGTTGATTAATATGAAATAATTCGTTGGTACTTCGATTGGTTTTGTGTTGAATTTGAATACTAACGATATACAAACAACTGTTAATGGTAATATTGATGCCAAATTAATAACTAAGCCTAATTTTGATGGTAATGACCATGATTCTGGAGCTTTCGATACAAGTAAGGGCATCTGTATCCAAATTCCACTCACATTTGTCCACGCACCCAATGCAAAGAGAATTACAAGAAAATAAACGAAAATTTTACGCCATATTGATGACACATTAATTTGTCTTTTAGAAGAATTGTGGTCAATACTGTTATTGGTGATGCTGCTGGCAGTTCCGTTGTGATTCATCCTTCTGTCTTACACCTAAAGAATGTTTTATTATGGCATAGTTAATACGGCCTC
The DNA here is from genome assembly GCA_905250885.1 of Didymodactylos carnosus. Classification (NCBI taxonomy): domain Eukaryota; kingdom Metazoa; phylum Rotifera; class Eurotatoria; order Philodinida; family Philodinidae; genus Didymodactylos; species Didymodactylos carnosus. The sequence continues at coordinate 19,730 of CAJNOQ010000306.1, read as the reverse complement.
TCCAGCTAACTGTATATCCGTAACGTTTTCTGGTGATTTTGTTTTATTTGCAGAAATTTTTCAAAAAGTCAGAACTCAAAAGTGAATAAGCCATTTTGTAGACAATTCAATTCTCTATCGAGCGACCTGGTTTTGAAAAGTTTTAATGAAAATCTCTTAGTTAGGAAATTCAAATCAATGAGAGCCGCTTTACTAAATTTATAAAAGAGATATGCAAAACGTAGCTCTCATTGTTTTGAATTTCCTAACCAAGAGATTTTCGCTAAAACTTTTCAAAACCAGGTCAATCGATAGAGAACTGAATTGTCTACAAAATGGCTCATTCACTTTTGAGTTCTGACTTTTTGAAAAATTTCTGCAAACAAAACAAAATCACCAAAAAACGTTACAAAATTACATACGCAAGTAGAGTTAGCTGGACAGGCCGAATAGACAAATATATCAATATGAAAAACACAAACAAAAATAGGGGAATTTCTTATTATATTAAGATAAGAAACGAAAACATTTTATCTTATGCTACTGAATAGAAAAAATAAAATGCACTCAAAGGATTCATTTAAATGCAGAAGTTGAAATTCAATGCAATAATAGGAATATTTAGCTGTCTGGCACTGTTTATTACTTTGAAAAATGTTGCTAAAACAAATTCAATGGCACTTTTATGTTAATTACTAGTCTAATATATTCTTTAAATATTTGCCTGACCGGTGCCTGACAATGTTCGACGATTGGACATGTTCCGATTCACACAGTTTAAAACTTTCGCCATTAAAAAGATTAACTCAACTACTGAATGCATTTGAACAGAATAGATATTTAATAGGGTCGTTCTCACTTGATGCAAAAACACTTAACGCATTATTTATGATTAAGATAATAAATAAAGACTATTTTATCAATAAAAAGCAAATTATTGCTACTGATCACCATATAAAGTTGCAATTTCACTTGAAAATGCGTTTCCAGATTGGTGAAGAGCGAAAAATATTTCATATCAATATTTATACTTTATATTCAATATCCATTTCTTGTTGAACTTTAATGAGCATTTAGAGAAATGCTGCAAACTTATATCATGAAATGGAAGTATGTTAGAGATAAGAAATCTACTATCTATATTATCACATTTTAATGAAATACGAACAGAATTTTAAATATTGCAAGTCGTAAAAACGTTTGAATTTCAAACATTATGTAGGATAGTTCAGAAAAGTTTTCTTGCTCAGTTTTTCTCTCTGTATCAGTCAACAAATAACAGATTGTATTCCATGAGCTTATTGATATTCACAACATGTGTCTTGAAACGATTTTCTACATAAAATTAGCCATACGTAAATAATACTTACATATTGAGAGGTAGAAATTGGCTTTCTTTTAAACGCAGGTAACATCATTATTTCATGTCTTGGGAGACGAGTTACAACTCTGAAAGTATCCTTGATGAAATTTATTCCATTTCTTGTGAAGATCTTGAGCTGCTTGCTCAAGTAAATGATGCTTTTTTTCTTGACTCAAGATCTCACACTATAGTGCAAGATCGTCTATAGGGTATTTCGACGAATAAATGTAGAAAAATACTATTCATAGTGCAAAATTTTCAGTAAGCAAGTCACAATAAAATGCCGTAACCTTTGTATTTCGATAAAACACATGAAAATAAGCATCCAGAATTATGTGAAAAAACTCTGATGTGTAAGAAAAGTTCTGTAGCTTTATGTTATGTTTATAAATTTAACTTTATCGTGTTATTCTATTATGATTCGGTTTGAATATTCTTTAAAAGAAAACTTTTGAATCACTTTACCTTTCTTGCAAGAGTACATTTTATAAACTTTAGCCATCCATAAGAAACAAAACGATTTGGAATCACCACGTTTGTAAATCATACGCAGTTGGTTTTAGTATAACACAGAGCTTTACAGTACAAGCTATATTTCCCTGCCATCTACTGGATGGTCACGACGACGATTGTACAAAAAGTGACATATGAATGTTCTATTTTTATTTTAATCCTTTTTGATTTAATCCCATTAAATACAATCGTGTATTACAAACGAGCCATAGTAAGAATAAACATGAAAGTATAAAACCATCCATGTAACACATTATCGAATGACAAATTCTCAATTGACAACAATTTTCTCTCCCAAAAACAAACATTTTGCTTTACCAACGTTTTTATCATCACAGAATTAGACAACTAACGGCAAGTACTCTGTGCATCGTTTCTCTTTATGATTAAGGTATGTTGCAATCAATATCCTGTTCCCTAAGACATTGATGATAATGTGCTTTTTTGTAGTAAAAATAAAATTTTGAAAGTTATATATACACAATGACCACGGCAACAGCGGCAGCGACAAAAGCGGCTTCTGTCATTAAACTTTCAAATGGAAGCGAAAAAAAATGGTCCGAGGTTTTAACTTCAAATCGTCGGCATGCAATACAATTACCAATAGACTTAAAAAAATATGAAAAAGATGCTCAACGTACACAAAATTCACATCGTCGTCATCGAAATCAGATAGAATCAAATTGGAGTAAAAAACATGAAACATGGTATCATGAAGATTTTATTTTTCGTGAACGGTTACGACAGCAACTCAAACCAATAACGAGACGATTTAGACGTGTCGGTACACAACCAACAATTGGCGAGATAAATGATAACAAAGTTACTGATATAAGAAAACAAAATGATAATACTAATCGAGGAAAGTTTATACTTCCAGGAAACCGAAATGAAAATGAAATATATTCATGGCTTAATAATGAAACTACTCGGAAAACACAATTTTTCGAAACATCCAGTTCACTTCCTCTACAACTGACTAAATTAAAATGTACAAAAATTATTGGAAAACGTGAACCACGACTTTATTCTCATATTCATGGACCATTTCTTGATTGTGTCGAACGATTTCTCAAACGTCAACCACAAAATATTGAAAAGGGTATAAAAGCTGAAGATATGACCGAGTACAAAAATAAAATTAAAATAGCAATCGATGATGCACGAGATCGAACAACACTTGCCACCAAAAAATTTCAAGAAAGTTTAGTACAAGATGAATCAGAAGACAGTGATTATGATGATGGATACTAACATTTAACATCTTATTTTTTCTATCACATTTTTGAAAACAAAACATGTCTAATCGAGACAATATTTTAGCTTGATTTTGTCAGAGATATATATATCTATTTATATATGTCACTGTTTTACGTTAGTTTTATTTAGAAGTAAAATACAATTGTTTCTTTCTACAAATTTACTCAAATAAAAGCATAAAACCAACACATATCTTCTATTGACTACGTTTGATACATGAAAATAAATTAATAAGATTATTCAATAAATAATATTTGTAATGGATAGTTATATTTTTCCAAACAAATAGAATAAAAACCCATTTAAAAAGAAACAGTTTGTCACTGTTTTAGGAAAACAAAATTAATCAAACTAAGAAGCATTAAACTATTCACTCTGTATCTGTTAGATTTTATTATAGAAATATATAAAATAAAGTGCTCTTAGAGTTGATGATAAGAACCATCACATATCAGATTGATCTAGCATGAGCATACTAACAGACTTAAGCAGCTAAAGTAAATAATGAATCACGAAACATGTGAGACAAGAAGAGAGAGAAAGCAAAACAATTTAATATTTCTAAAAATCTATGTGAAGCGCCGCATTAAACAAGATTGAACAAGAAAAAAAGATAGAAAAAGGGTTTCTTTTATACATCAAAAAATGGTCACAGTTTTGAAAACGAATTTATTTCCTGTCAGACAACCCTGAGAATAATAATGTTCAACATTGACGCACTACACAAAGTGAGACATCTTCCGATACTATTGTGTTTGTAATTTCGATCAAATCTAGTCATAGCACGATTTCAAATTGCAGAAAAAAAAAATATAAGAATATAAGAAAAAAAACTAAAAACCTATTTATAGGCAGCACACTGTGGTTTTGAAACTGACGATGCGCTAACTGCTGAACAGACAATAAAAGAAAAAAAATATACCATTCAAATCATTGATCTTCGTTTTTTATTGTAGCTGGTAGATTTGTACTATTTTGAATATTTTTCATCGTGCTCATTAAGGCGTCCAATGAATAAGTATTCGTATTGAATAATGAACTTCCTTTACCGCTATCAAATAGCGGATCAACCGAATTATCGGCCGGTTTTCGACCTCTGTTATCATCGTGTTTATTTGTTAATAAATTATCGATAGTATTTTGAATTGAATGTGGTTGATACACAAGATTTTCGTCTGTTTTGTTATCAATACTGACGTCAATATTGTGAAGTTCGTTTGTTAAATGTGTTAAAAATTGTTCAAATGATGAACCAGATCCCTTTATAAATGGATTTGTTGATAATGTGTTTATTTGACTTGTTCGTTCAGAATCACTTGTTTGTATAAGTCGCCCATTATTTAAATTATTCACCACAGGTGTATCATTATCTAAAAAATAAATTCACAGTCAATAAATCAGTATTCTGTGTTTACATTAAGACGTACTTGACTCAATATTAGCTGCTAAATTGGATGTGATTGTTGCTGCTGATGTTGTTGATATTGGTAATACAGGATTTAACAAATTTGTTAATGGTGATAGACTATAATAATTAGGTTGCAGGAAATATTCTGAGTCTATTTCTATTTCATTGTATCTTTGTAAGACTGGCGAGGATGGAGCTTGATCATCGGTAAGCACTTCTTTTGAATATTTTTGATGATTATGATTGGGTATTGACGTTAATTGTGATTGTTCTTTTAGCGTCAAGTTTTGTGTATAATTTTTTACTTCATCATCTACCTCATCATCGGATGTTGACATAGCATTGGTATTAACGTACAGTGTGGAAGTGAATTTTTTTCCTGTAATGTTATCACCATGTCCTAATGAAAATGTTGATTTTATCTGTGATTGTGTATGAGATAATTTGTCATCTGAGAGCGATTGTTTTTGACAAGTTGATTGATGACATGCACGAGCATAATCATCTGGTGATGATGATGTTGATGTGATTTTTGGAGGTGATGAAAAATGATTTGCTGTATCTTCTTGTTCTTTTAAACGTGTTTCAAGCAATGTTCGTAATGCATTCAATTGTTCAGTTACACGTATACCAAAGTTTGTTGTTGACACCGTCGTGCTATAATCTGTTTGATCCTGAGTTACATTAGTCAAATTTGTGGACGTATAGTTAGAATTAAGCTGATTTTTATTTTGATCTCCAGCAACTAAAATAGAAGAGAAAAATTATATTTTATAATCATTAACACTTAAAGATAAACTAGAAAAACATTAAATATCTAACGCAAAATGCAAGGACAAAAATAATGTAGCAGCAGTGAAAAAAAGAAATATTTGTAGTTTTAATTTATGTATAGCATAAATCTTTACTAAACAACATTCAACTTATTAACTGCATTTCCTCTGTTAATAGGAAATAATTTCAGATCAGAGTTACGTTATATACACGTTTGTTAATCATGGACTTTGACAATTAAGACTTATTGCGTGACTGAGAATAGATTATAAAATTTTAACGACACAAATTTAGAGTATTTATGGAAAAAGAACAACATTTTCAATAAAATGTCAGAAAAATTTTCAAAAATAATCATATTTTCTTCTGTGCCGCAGTCCCTATTAAAATTGCTCTATAAACAGTTAACAACGTGAAGTGAGATGATTTAAGAGAATAATGAATATTTTCTGTCAAATCTAAGACTTGTGTCGTTAGAACGTCTGATTACAAAGATATACAAATTTAAAATAATTGATATATTGTCTCATCTAGTTTTGATGTTGTGGTGGGTGTTAAATCTGTTTTTTTTCGTCTGTAATCAGTTCTATTCTTCTGATCATTTTCTTTCTCATGTACAAACTTATTAGATGTCGATTTTAATTTTTTATTATTGGTTTGGATGAAATTGTTATCGTCTCGACCGTTATATTTATCAAAAATAGTTAAAAATTCTTTTTTTTCACCAATATACGTGTTTTCTGCTGTCTCATTGATCACATCGCTCTTATTTCTTTGAAATAAATTCTTTTGCTCATTAGAGCTTAGATATATTTGCCAAAACTTCGGCTTTAAAGATGATAATGTTGATGGTAATATAGGATAATATGGTTGATTATGTTGCATTATATTCGGATAAATTTGACAAAATGAGTTGCTTGTCTTAGGTGGCAAAGGATGATAAGGAAGAAAGATCGCTTGTCCATGAACATTCTGATGAGAATATACTGGACTATATGAATTTTGCTCATAGAAATCGAAATCAACCGGTGATTGATAGTTACGTTTTATTGGAATAGTTTGCGCTTGAAGTGCGAATGAAGATAATAAATGTGGCATTTGGTTTTGTTGCCCGTTTGATGGCTGATTGCCTTTTTCATTGTTTACTGAAAAAGTTTTGTTCTGCTTAGAGAGAGAGAGCTCAGTTAGTAATCGAAAGAATGTCAAGTATATGTGGGAGGAACGAGTGCGTAGAATATGTGTGTAAAAAAGAATTCGTCCCGTCAAAACCATTCTTTCGAATAGAGAAAACAAGTCTTCATCAACATACAAAGTATATCGATGACTACAAACCTGTTTGTTCCAGCATCGATGGATAAACGTCACTATCTTGTTGCTTCGAATATATTTGATTCACTCTATCATATATATTTTCGTTCTCCTCGGAAATAATTTGTATTTGTTGACGGAAAGATGTCGGTGATTTTGAAATAAAAGAATTGTTATACTGATCTGTTTGACTCGACTCAGTTTTCATCGTTCGAATTTGTTGTTTATCATCATCTAGTTGTGTTTTCCAGTTTGTTATTTTCTTTAAATCGATCATTTTTTGATGAAGTAAATTATGTCTGACATAATGGTTTTTATTCGAAATCCATGAGTTGGGCGAGGAAGATTTGGCTCTGTTTTCTTTGAGTATCTGGGCATCAGAATCATCGGATCCGTCACTGTCAATTTGTTTCTTATTTCGATTTCTTTTACGGGCATTACTAGATAACTTTTGTTTTCTAGATTGATTATAATTCAATTCTTTACTTGTTGAAATGTGTTGACTCATTTCAACATGACAGGATTGTTGTAATGGAGAAATGTTAGTTTTAGTTAAAGGTATAACATTTGACATTAATTTCATGCCGTTTTCATCTAACCAATAGACTTCAGAGTTATGTGAGCGTAGTGATGATTTTGGTGATGAGTGTGTATTTGTGTAATGTGCAATACTTTCAAGTGCTGAAAATGGTAATGAACATGACGGAGATGTACCTTTATTATCTGTTGTAGCAGTGATGCTGCCGTTGTATTTTGTCTCAGGTTTAATTACAGATCTTGCATTCGGCGAATAGGCACCTACAACACAACGAAAGGCGTTTTATCACATCTTAAAGATTATTCTTTGCATAGTTCTTACACTTACCATTGAATTTTACATCCGATAATCCATATAGTGGATCATCTCGTTGCGTGAAGAAACCTGTTTGATCATTATTTGTGGCTTGTGATGGTCTATCAGAATACATCACACCTTGTTCGATATCTGTAGTATCATAGTTTCGGTCATTCATATGTAAATCTTCGATTTGTCTATTATGAATATATTTTTTGACACCTTTATTCACAGGACCTTTGGCAAGTCGAGATATCTTAGTTCCAAGACTTTCTGTGCCTGTGCCAGTGCTACTGTAATATGGATTAGCATCAGTCGTATCATCCGTCGGTTGTAAGTTTAATTTTTTTGCTGGATAAGAAGGATTAATCGCTCTGTTTTGAATATTTTTATTGTAAATAGCTGAGTAATTATCTGGTTTCTGTTGTTCTGTCATTGTTGAGCTTGATTCTGATTCGTAGCCACCTCTCGTTGCAGCTTGTACGGTATGAGGAATCAAATTGCTTTGGTGTGAAAATGGCATCCAAATCTCATTTTCATGTTTTCGAATTTCTTGTGACTGATTAGAAGTAACGATTTTGTGTAAATTTGTTTGATTGTGATAATTCTTTACTGATGATTCTCTGAGCGCGTGATTGAGCCGGTTGTTATTCTCATCGTACAGCAAATTCATGTCAAAACTTCGTTTTTGTTGTTGTACTATTGGTGATGAAGGAAAATAACTTGATTTAGAATTTCTATCAAGATGGTGTTCATTATTATTCACTATCTGATGACCATAATTCAGTGGTTGTTTATTTGATTGTTTTGTGTGTTGTTGTTTATTCATTTTAAGATGAAAACCTGTAATAGGACTATCATCATCCACCATTTTCCAATCAACATCAATTGATGCATAACCGCTTGTCGCAGCATCGCCATATCCTTGACCTGAAACACGAAAAAATTATTCATAGTAGGGTATATTATTCTACTTTAATGCATTACCTATGAGTGTCAGGGGATTATCAGTTGAAGATTGAAAAACATTATTTTGCCGATGAACAGGAGTTGAGGCGGTTGCTGGCTTAAATTTTTTGTCCTGATCATTGTCGTGGACCACTTCATGACGAAAATTTTGTAACGGAGGGTGATTAATTGGTTTTTGTTGATAATTTTGATTTAAACGTAAACGTTGTCTATGTCTGATGCTTATTTCACGTATACGAGCAGCGTATTGAAGTGTATTTAATGAACACTGACAGCAATCTTCCACTGGTGAAACGTTGGCCATCAAACATGTCCGAGTATTTGAGCCAACTAATGATTCACGTAAGATGTGAGTTAACTGAAACAGAAAATTGAATAGCAGATGTTTTCAGGTAGTAGTTTGATGAACTTACTTTACTTTGCCGAAATGGAGCGTGAGAGTGGACAAGATCCATACTGCGTATACATTCTTTCAAAGCCAATAGACCTGTAATTGATAAATAGAAAATAATTTTAAAAAAATTTTGATTATACGCATAATTTACTCCAGTTGATTTGTGCTCCTTCTCTTCGTGTTTGGCGTTGATTGTTTTGAGCATCATGTGCACGTTCACTACCAGCCAAATCGATAAAGACTAATCTACAAGACAGAAATCAATATTTCTAATTTTAACCCGAATAGCTAGTTATATAACTGCAATATACCGAAAAATAGTTCTATTGTCTTTTTTGCTTTTTAACACTAGTTGAAAAACAGCATGTGATCGTGAAGAATTCGAATTAAATGCTGATCGACCATGATGTCGTCGATTAAGACCATTATCAATAACACAACGAAGTTGATCTAGATGGTCAAGTTGTGTCTCTTTAAGGTTAATGACATTTACATGTTTTTCACCATCCTCTCGAACAAATAATCTAAAAAAACTTCAGTTTTTAGCTGTGAATAAATGAATACAGACAAAAAAAGAACATACCGTTTTCCAGCATTACATAAATCATAAACTTCATTATTATATATTTCATAAAATGAACCATAAATAATTGAATGCGATGAATTTTCATTCAGTAAAAGTTGCATGGAAAAAATGAGTAGTCCATCCATTGATTTTGTTCCAAACATTGTATGACTTTTGCCTGTATTACAACGAAAGAATATCTTGTTCAATAGCAACAGCAATTGAGACTGTTAATCATTATACCTGAACCCGTCTGACCAAAGCAGATGTATGTCATATTCTGACGATTATATGTATTTTCAATGAACGGTAGTAAAGTATGATCAAATATTTGTTTATTGGATGTTTCAGCACCAAATACTTGATCAAATTGAAATTCTGTCTGAACAAAAAGTGAAAACTATATTAAAATTGTATAACGAACAATAATAAAACCTCCTCATTGAGTCTTTTAGTTCCACTAATGACAAACGGATTGTTTTTTCTTACTTTTTTAAGCAAAGGTGAGCGATCTAAATTTGATTTTTTTTCAGCAATAATCATGCGTTTTTGATCGGGTACAATAATTCCATCGTTAAAATTTGTTTCTGTTGATAATAATGGACGTTTTCTTGCATAAACATAAATTTCAGCTGGTTTTGCGTATAATGTACTCGTGGTCATACCATCTACATTTGAAGAAAATATTTTACTTGAACTAACTGAATCTTGTTGAGTAAATGTCCGATAAGGTGCTGATCGTGCTCTTTTGGCTGTTGGTATTCCGTAGTTATATCCATTTACTTTCACATGTTCGACCAATGGCCGATTGAGAAATATTTTTGCTCCAAAAAACTTTTGAGCTGAATTATTCTTTGGATGAGCAAATTTTTCGGGACTTGTAAACGGTCGAACAAAGATGTCATCATTAGATGATTTTGCATGCTGCTGATCTTTCAAACGGAGAACATCAAATGCGCTCATACTACGACGATTATGATCATTTGATGACGATGTCAATGAGCTTGTTGAACGTTTTTGTCGAACTTTTAAACTGTCATTCGAACGATTTGTATTTATCTGACTGGAAGAACTTTGAGATGATGTTTTTACCCAAGCTTGCTGTTTGCTCTGCAATGTGTTCGATTTTTTTGATCGATTATGCAATGTTCCATTAAACGCCAACTTGTGTTTAGTTGATGCTCGATTAATGGTTTGCCAACGGTTATATGTAGGCTTGCATGATTTGTGATTCTCCTTGTTACCTCCGACGTTTGAAGAGGAAGATGATGTGACACGAACTGATTGTTTATTGAGCATTGGTTCATCTGTGGGAATAGTCCATGCTGCTTTTATGGTTCGTCCTTCACTACCATTTGCTCCATTTACATCATTTTTTAGTTTGGAGTTAAAGTAATGAGGACAGATCTTTCCCTCCCGAGTTGCATCTTTCAAAACATCCAATAACGCAATAAAACGTAATAATTCGGCTTCATTTAAGTTCAAACGATTAAAATGATTACTTTGAAAATTTGCGAGGGCACCAGCGCTATCATAACCGAGGGATTTGAACACAAGAGCGTGTTTTTGAAGATCAACAGCCTTCAGTGCTTTTATCAAACATTTTGTCATTATGAAACATGTACCGCTTGTTTAAATCAAAACAAAGCTAAAAAATTTCAATTGTGGCATTCTAAGATAAAACATGAAATACTAATCATTTGTTGCATATGAAATTCTAAAAAAGGAGCCTAAATTAAATTATCCGAGCCAATAAAGGTAGGTGAATGAATAAACATACCTAGAACAACGTGTTTTTTTATAAAGAAATCAAATTAGTGATTGCAATGATTTCAGGCCATGTGTTTTGGTTTAGGAACGGAAGGAAAAATAATTCAACTAATCTGCAACCATTACGAATTGATTTTCACGGATGTATCATAGCAATAAAAGTTGCGATAGTGCAGATTTCGAAGAAACCACCACGTGTCCTACGATAAAAAGCTCAAGACTAAAACAAACGAAAATACCTGCCGATCAATGCATTAAAAGAAAAAAATATACTCAGATACATTGTAGGCTGGCGACCTCTTTTGTGCGTCGTGTATATATTCTTACGTTACGTGGAGTGCATACTATTTTTGCATCGCTTGTGAAAGTGTCGAATCTGGTATCATGTCGCAACATATTATCTGAGTAAGTCCAAGAGTCCGAAGAAATCCTTCGTATCATACAACTTGTCAGAAGCTAATTTGTAATTTTTATGTCCTTGTGGTTTCATCATTGTCTTTTTGTTCGTATCGTCTCTGTTTCGCGAATTTAATTTTCGTTTTTTACTTTACTTTTTATTTTTTTGGCGAATCTTACTGAAAACGCCTACAATTTATTGTTAGCTAGTGCAGCATGTAAATGTTTATTAATATTTAAAATGTAAATATGTCATCTGTACTTATTTATGGTTGCAGTTAACGCAATTGAATATGTACGTTCATAGAAACGAAATTTAGAAAACTATAAGACTAACTGTATAACTGTAACTCCCACATAACCACGGGTTCTTCTCTACATTAACCAGATAAAGTTCACAGGAGGGACACAGTTAGAAAGCATATTATGCTGTCTAAATGTTTCTAAACGGAATGACCTTTTAGAAATTCTCATTTTTATATTCGAAATAAAGAATATGGTTGAGCCAACACACACATATATATATATATACTGAATATATAATTTACAGATAAAATGGAAGAATATATACTGATAATTCGTACATCACACATAGTATATGGACAAATTGATATACAAAATAATTTTTTATATGAAAATAAAAGTCCTTGAAGAATATTTATAGATACAAACAAAATAAAACTAAAATGATAAATCTCGCTATCTCAAAAGACGTGTTGTTTCTAAAGCACTTTTCTCATGTATTGGATAATGATTGTGTCTGCTATTTGTTGCTGTAGCGGTGGCTGATGAACGACTTAGCCCCTGAAGTGGATGATGATGTGTAAAGGTATTTGAGCTATTATTTTGCGGTGAAGCAAATGTTGTTTGATTTAATGTTTGATAATTACGGTTAGAATTGTTCATTATTGATGTCGGTGTGATTCGTTTTGAACCACGAAATGCTTTAAAGTAAGAATTTCGAACGAGTCTCTTGGTAACTGCGTGTGTTATTTCACGATAATCATGATAATCTGGCTCAGTCACCAATTCCCATTCATTCAATTCAGGACCCTTTTCTCTTTCAGATAAACCACCAGATTTTTTTACATTTGCTTGTGGTCCTTTTTTCGCCTGATACTGTCTTTCATTGTCTTCCATTTGTCGTTGATAAAAATATGTGAAGTTAGAAACAATTATAGGAACAGGCAGTGCGATAGTTAAAACACCGGTAAGTGCACTATAAAGTAGAACAAATACTCATTAATTAAAAATGTCGTATATACAAAAATTTAGAAAAAAATATTAGACGTCAGTGTAATACACTTACCATGCCGCTCCTATTACTTTGCCAATATTCGTTCTAGGTACGATGTCGCCTAAAAAGTAATAAAAAGATTTGCCACAATCATGTGATGTTTATATGTGTGTTGCTCTCACACATCATTCATGGGTGAAGCGTGTTTCTATATACTTACCATAACCAACTGTTGTCATCGTAATAATTGCAAACCAAAATGAATGTGGAATAGATAAAAATTGATTTGTTTGATCTTGATTGTTAAATGATGTTGTACCAACATATTGTGGTTTATTTGTGACTCCACCACTATAATCAGATTCACAGAAATACATAAAACTTGAAAATACAATAACAATAATGAAGAGAAAAAACATTAACAGTAGCAATTCTTTCCATGATGCCAAAAATGTGAGTGCCAATACTTGTAAACCCTAAAAATATGAAACAATAAAAATTAATTAATTTCGTTTAATCTGGATTATGTAAAAGTAGAAATAGTTTTATTCTAAAATTCTTCTACTAATTAGCCTCATTACCTTGAAATGTCTTGACAATTTGAATATACGAAATACCCGAACTAAACGTACTATTCTCAGAACAGTTAATGTTGAAGAAAATCCGGATACGTTGCTATCTTTTTTCTGATAAATTAAACCGATTAATTGAAGAAAATAGGGTATAATTGATACAATGTCAATAACGTTTGGAGCATTTTTAAGAAATGCTACTTTTGATGGTGCAACGAGAAAACGACATATTACTTCGAAGCAAAACCAAGTCACGCAAATTGTTTCAATAATAAAAAATACCCAGAAATAACGTGTTTCCGACTGAACAATTGAATTTTCATTGTTTGAGTTGAGTAATGTTGTATTTCTTGTAGGAATTAGATTAGTATCATTTCTTATAAATGGTAATGTTTCAATTATAAATGTGGCGATTGAAACGGTTATCATAACAATGCTAATTATAGCTACAACACGAGCTAAACGTGATGATTCTGGACATTCAAAAACTTCCCAGACAGCATGTTGATATGCATTACTAGGCCGTTCAATTTGTTTTTCATCAATATATCCTTCTTGTTTTCGATAACGTTTTAAAACTTCTTCACCTAAAATATAACTAAATCTTTACGAATTATTCTTTAACTTAATAGACAAATTTTTATTAACTTATCAGTTATGAATACTACCTATGGGGAAATTTTGTCGAAGTTTCACGACGTTAGGGTCGTGTAGTTGCAACACCAAATGCGTGGTTACGTGTGAACTTTCTGTAATTTCATATGCATTTACAAGTGAGAATTTCTTTTCAGGTATATTCACACACCGTTATATAATTTTCACTAATGACCACGTGCGAAAAGTTTCTGTGAGTAGTTCATGTGTTGTCCCAAGTAGATATATATTTTTTATGCGTACCCGCACACCATTTTACGATGTTCACGTGCGATCACATTTCATTTCACGATATTCACGGATGTACACGCCGTTTTATATACTAAAAATTTCCCCATTGATAGTGTCTTAATGCTAATTTGAAAAGAGTTTTGTACGAAATAATTATACATACCAAGATCAAAAAATTTAATTTCTTCTAAAAATATTTCTGATGGTACATTATCTGGTCGTATTAATCTTCCTTGTGATTGATAAAAATATAATACAGATTCAAATGAACTTCGATGTCTTTCGAAAAAATATTCATTTGAATGAAAATCAAAATACATGGAACGTCTATTTGTATTACCTAACAATGTTAAAGGATAACGATTTAATGTTGATGAACGCGTTTCAAATCTTAAACCGCTTATATTAATGACAACTTTATCAAAGGGTTCACAACAATTCATTAACAATTCGTCTGACCAACAACCGGAATCTGATGAGAGAGATGTTCCATCATGTTCATTATTAAGAATTTTTGATGTGGATGAGGATTTTGATGGATTATAAATACGACGATATTTTAATGAAGAATTTGTTGTTGGTGGATTATTTTTATCATAATCATATGAATGATTTGTTGTCACAAAACACTGTTCTTGTTGTAACCCACTATTTGCATTACCAGCTGGAAAAAAATAAGTTTCATCTTCCATTATTTAATTTAACATACATAATTAATATTTTTTTTTAATTAACATCGTCTATGGCCGGTGTATGTACTACTATTAGAGAGATTGAAAATTATATAGAAATTATTTATGTACATGTAATAGATTGTTTTTATATGATTAAAATCCCTTCTGAAAATAAATAAATAAATAAATAAACAATCAATGTATGAGTGAATATGCAGCAAAAATTTATCACACAAAGACAATCCTTGTACAGACAATAGACAGAACCAAATAAATTTCACTTTTGCAGTAAAATATTGCAAAAGTAAACTTCGACGTTCTGTCATATATCATGTACAACGATTGATATGATAAAACGTCAAAGTTTACTTTTGCAGTATTTTACTGCAGAAGTGAAATTTATTCGGTTCTGTTTATTGTCTGTACAAGGATTGTCTTTGTGTGATAAATCTTTGCTGCATATTCACTCATACATTGATGAATTATCTAGCCCAAGTAAAAACTATCTATTAGTTTAAATAAACAATTTTATATTAATTTTAAGATTACATTAAAAAAAACTAATTTTCAAGTCACTTCACCCTTTATTCTCCAAATATATTGTTTCATTCATGAAATTTGTAATGAATGAAAGATTTATCTAGTATAAGGTGAATTATTTTTTAATTCTACATATATCTTAACATTTCTTGTCACGTCTTATAATATGTAGGAGCAGTTTTTTAATCGATGAATAAAACTTCCTGTGTTGTCAGATGCGTTTCAATTTGTAACTCTTTCCTTCTTTCTTTTCTTTTCTTTTTTTTTTTTTTTTTGAGTCAATGTGTTTATAAAATTATGACAGCTATTCTCTAGTATATACATAAAAGAAGATGTAGAAACGAACGGAACATCACAGCATAATAAACTAGCATTTGTTTTCTCGACTATAGAAAAAGAAGAAGAGTTTTCATGTGCATAAAAATTATGTGTTGATGAACTTTTTCACAAGATAACGATTTAGTTTCTCTACTCTTCAGTCAACACAAAAATAAATAATAACCATTATAATTACCGTCATAATATTTCTGTAATATTTTATTTGCGTAGCTATATGATTTTCTCTGAAAATATAGAAAATTTTTTTTATAAAATTGTCATGTTTCACAAAATTTTGCATTAATATCTTATTACTTTTCAATCTGTTCTCATTTTTAGAACAAGGTGAAAATGAAGTTTTCTGTTGTTCTTTTTTTCATCTTCATCTTCATCTTCAGTTTCAAATCAAAATACAATTATTACATCGCGTTTATAGACTATTATAACATGTGTATGTTTTTTTCTGATTCTATACCAAAATAGAAAATAATACTAAAGATTTATTTAGCATGAAAACTTGCTTATTGAGTTTCGTTAGAGTAAAAATAAGGCATTATTGTTACCATCAACGGAAAATAATAATAATAATAATTAGCCTTATGTCGTAAAGAGAATGATCTTAACTTAATTAATTTACCTCTCTTTTTTTTCTAAAAATAATGATGTTGTTGAGACTAATGAGAAGATTCACTTAAAATAATAATAAAAAAAACACAAAAGCTGATTATAGAATGCAATAAAATGAAAAAAAAAGAGAGAGAGAGAGGGTGTGAGAGAGTTATTAAGAGAAATAGTTTCAAAGAATAACATACAATAGTCTGTGATCTAGATTAAAGTCGGTTGATTAATTGTATGATAGTATGTTGTAAAAAGTATTCTAAAATTTTACAGGTAAACTTGTCAAGATCTTAGTTCTTTTAAAAATGTATCGTGCGCTACCATATGGTAATTCATTCTTTCTACATCATAGAAAAAAAAAAATGAGAAACTTTATATCAGATAAAATAACGTAGAAACTAACAGAGAAATAGTAACGATCTGTCTATCGACATGTATAAATTGTTTCATCTACATATATAATTATTTTTATTTGCATTAGTTATTTCATTAATTCATGCGCTAAAGTTCGTTTATTCTATTTTCAACAAGCAAATAATATCTAAATGTGAATATATGAACAGCTTTTTTTACACGATTCGTTGTATTTTTTAAGGAAATCGTTTCGAGTTCTGACAGCCGATTGCAGATGATTAACAACTTCTATTATATGATATATCTGATATATCTCGATAAAAAAAAAACTAATAATAATAATAACATTTTTTTTAGTGTAATAACAATCAGTCAACTTTTGATTCGATTAATTTCCAAACTTACACACTTATAATTTTTATTTTTATCTTCTTTTTATCGATCTAAAGCATTTTCTACTATAAAAGAAAAAAAAAAGATTTTTAGACACTCAATATCTAATAAATACACCGCGGTGAATTATATTTATTCATTTTCCATCTACTGCATCAAATTTCATCATTCATCTCTAACAACTTTATTTATCAGCATCATCTATGTACGTAGATTCGAAATCATTATTTTCTTACATTATTAGGTAGTTTTTTTTTTAGTAGTGGGGCGATATTGTCTATACTGTACCAAATATTCTAGTATAGACGAATACTGTGTAGTTGATACATTATGGTTAATAGTAGGTGTTCTTTCTTTAGCATACTTGAGGGAAACAACAAAAAAAAAAAGAAATATGTTTTTGTTGCCTAAAGTTATAGTACTTAAAGAATAACCAAAAAAAAAGAAGAAAAAGTGTTATTCTTCTTACTTTTGATATGATTATATCATTATGACAATATTAAGTCATTTCTTATTTCGGAACTAATTTTAAATAATAATATAATATCAAGAATAGGTATAATTTGTCAATACTAATCAAAAATAATTATCCAACACTTGTTTCTTATCCGTAATTATAATTTTATAAAGTGGTTATTTTAAAAATAAAAACTATAGAAAATAAAATGATCTCATCAATACATTTATAAATTGATTGTTTTGGAAAAAAATCTTGTCAAAAATGACCTTCGATATACTAATGTAATTGGTATCGGATCTCTCAACACTCTAGTTTTACACGCCACAATGACGAAAAAAAAAATATATTTTTTTTTTCCGGTTTCATGCACATAATAGTCCAACTTCAGCTCTTATATAATTATGTATTTAATTGATAGAAACTAATTCAATCAATATCGAAAATTTTCATCTTAAATAATAGATCATGTTTCATAAACATATCGAAAAAAATGACACCTATATTATAAAATAAATACTGGGAAATACTTACCGTACAATTTTTTTTAGAAATGATGGTCACGAAAGAGATACTAATATTAATGGTTAACTAAAGGGAGAGGAGAAAAAAAATGTTGTGTGTGTATGTTTTTTTCTTGGCAAATACACACATACATCTACAAACGCAGAAGGAAAACAGACAAAAATCTATCGCAAAACAAAAAATGGAAGACGAAAAAAA
Organism: Didymodactylos carnosus; assembly: GCA_905250885.1. NCBI lineage: Eukaryota > Metazoa > Rotifera > Eurotatoria > Philodinida > Philodinidae > Didymodactylos > Didymodactylos carnosus. The sequence goes on along the minus strand of CAJNOQ010000306.1, from coordinate 1,425 downwards.
TGATTAAAATCACTTTACTTCCGATCCGCGCTGGTGGCACAAAAGACAAATAGAGAGAAAGAGAGAGAGAGAGAGAAAGATAGAGAGAACAGCATGAATTATAATTAATTTTCTTTTTTAAAAAAGGGACAAAACAAATTTGGTTTACTTAACTTACTGATGGTTCTAATTTTATTTTTGATTCCATGTAGAAAAAATAGAAGCTTAATGATTAGGTTCAAGCGATGAAAAGCAGAACTTGATATTTTCCAGAAAAAGCAGTTTGTGTTGTTGATGTTGCATGCGATTATATACATGCTAGAATTGTTTAAATAATATGAGTATACGGAGTGCAAAGAATAGAGAACAGAGTAAAGACAGTATAGACATGCTTTGTCTAATATTCAAATTGTATATAGCCAGATGAGTTTCTCTCTCAAATTTATGTACTGATCTATAAAGAAATAATAAAAGTTTTTATCTAAATTAGAAGAAATTGAAATTTGACTAAGAAAAAAGAAAAAATGAAGACTCTAAAGCTATTGCGACGAGTAATAACGAACTATTTTTCCAGTAAAATATGCAATTTTAAACAAATAAAATCTAGATCTATCGATTAAAATTTAATAAAGATCAATGAGAAACTGATAAAATCTAAAATTAATTCTCTGTAAGGTTCATGAGTGCAGATTCGTACGAGTAATCAGCGCACGCTGTACCCTGAGCACTTGTGTCAATCTCTATTCATGACAAGGAACAATGCAAGAAATTTGGCGTATTGGTATTTAAGGAAAAAACACGATGGTATTAGTGAAAGAAGAATTTCTGATAGTCTTGATTTGTATAGTATTTTCACTTTTTCGACTCATTTTCGAAAATGTGTTATCGACGGTAAAATTGAATTTAAGTTATTTAAATGTATAAACTATAAGTGGTGAATCTAATTTTTGTTGTTTCATCATTATCTTTTTTTGTCATGCTAGTTGTTGGTTATGTTTTCATATTGTGTACCCGGTGAGATCTTCATATTTTTTCTTGTGTGAAAGAGAGAGATGTGCAGTATGCTCTATACTTCTTCCAGTCTTTATGATACCTCTTCTCTAAAGAAATAGAAAAAAAACGATGAATTCTCCTTAATTTGTGTCGAACTGTCAGGCATGATGAAAAGAGGGGTCTTCGTATATAAGATAGCGAGATAAATAGATGGAGATATAATAGAGATACTATAGTTATTCTTTTTTTTCTTTGTCATGCGAGAAACTGGAAGTAGTGGAACAAAGGAAAACACTTCGCTTCTTTTTCTTTTTTTATTTTATTCAACCAGCACGATCTATCTAATCAACATTAGAAACATAAATTGTTTATCTTTAGTCTTATTCTTAACTAAAGCCTTTTCTTCATTTTTTTATCTACTTATAGTCCTTATTAAATATGTCGGCTCATTAG
>CAJNOQ010000305.1:0-55619 GCA_905250885.1 Didymodactylos carnosus | reverse complement strand
AAATTAGGGTTTCCAGGCTGTTTTCAACTAATATTAAAAAATTCACTATTCACTCAAAAAACATCAGAACAAGCTCAAAATCTCAAGATACGATTAATGTTGTCCGCTAAACGTGATTATAAGATCAAAAAAATCGAAAAACATTTTTTTGTTTAATAGGTTTTCCAGAAACCCTTTTGAAAAACCTGAGGGTTCTGTAAAATTTGTTTTGAGATCTCGAGATCTCCTATGAATAGGATATAGAATAGCTTAAATACTCTACATTCTGAAGTTTTGAACTCGTTCTGATGTTTTTTGAGTGAATAGTGAATTTTTTAATATTTGGTGAAAACAGCCTGGAAATCCGAATTTTCGTAAAACTGGCTTTTCGGTAGACTTTTAGAACTTTTTCTAAAAATAAATATTGCCACAAAACTCAGCATGGTCGATTACCCATAGTTCATCAGTCTTTAAGGCTGCCAATAGTTGCCGGGTGTCGGTCCTGGGACTCGTAGGGAATCCGATACAACGCCCGAACCACGGAAAATCAAGGTCTCACTTTACTCCCATTTTGGAGAGGATACTCCGAACTATCAGCCCATGAGAAAAAAGCAACACAATCCTATTGAAAAATCTTTGCAGATTACTGGACACCCTATACAATTCACTCTGAATATCTGAAAAACTATGTCACTACGATCAAGACCAGGGTATATGGCGGTGAAATGACAAAAGACAATATATTAGAAATTGCCAAATCTAGACAAGTGGGATTAGATTGGGGGCAAGTAACACCAGAAACTAATTGGTAATGATCGCGAGAATTCAAAAATGCCTGAACAAATACTCGGTAATCGATCCTCAACTGCCGTTTCTAAGCAATTTACGTTTTAGACAGGCAGAAGTAATATTTATGCATCTGCAAGCAAACTTTCCTCAACTTAATTAATCTTCAGTGTGTACATGCGGATGGGAAGCTGAATCAACTGATCATTACCTTCTTCACTGTTCATTCTACGATCAGTACAGTAAAGAACTTTCTCTTTAAATTTCATTAAAAAGTTGACAGCAAACATTTTACTACTAAATGTTTCCACTTTCGGTATGAACGCACAGCAAGTGATATTTGAGAGTGTGAATCTCTTTATCGAACAAACAGAAAGATTTCAATAAGTCAACTGATCCTTCCTCACTTTCTTCCATACCGAATTTATACCATCATATTCTCTTTTTACTAAACGTTTCTTCTGCTTCTGGTTATCATTATAATTTTTATTCAATTTTTTCTTTTACTCTCCATCTTGAACTGTAATTGTGTATTGCAATTCATAATTTGTGCCAATAATGAGTGCTTTGTCACTAAATGGCGTGATGATATGGTTTCAAATAAATAAAGTTTAAATCAACGTAAAAAATGTTTCAAATTCAACACCAAGTATATCATCGGAAAGAACGTGAAAAACTGAACAAATTTTTTGTTCCAAAAAGTATAATATGAGACTTCATTTTAAATATTTTTAATTTTCGATGACTTAATTTTAAAATTGCAAAATTTTCGACTTTAAATCTTATATCTAGAATCTTGTTGAACACATGCTCTTGTAGAGCAAAAAATTCTCCACAAAACAAGATCAACACCACTTTTCTGCGATGCCTACATTCTTCCTGCATAGAAAAAAAATTCTAGTTAATAACTTATCTCTAGGAATTTTATTCGGCCTATCATTAAAATTTAGTAGTATGTCGCATTACTGAATGCATGTTGACCAGTTTTTCTCTCAAAAATGTTGTCTTACTTCCTGTTGTTTTCACTAAACTCATTCCAAGGTACTAACGAAAATTCTCACTAGAAAATCAATGCTGATATAAATCATTAGAAAATTTATTTCTCTGAAGCAACCACATTTGATAGATTGTACGGTGGAATATCAAGTGTCGCCCTATTCACGCTAGATGATATGAATACCTAGCACCAAACAGTACATCGATCTCTCACTGCTGCCATTTTCCGTCTTCTATTCATTTCTATATTTGCTGAACAGACTTGAATTATACCCAGATGATAGTGTAGTAATGAACTTAGAATTGAAACGACGCTATAGACTTGTTTTTGTTGGACAAAAGAATCAGCAAATGTTCGTAGAGATATTGACTTCAGAAACGTTATTTATATATAACCGACAGCAAAACTTAGCAGTATGATATGAATGCCGAGTAGTTAGATCGAGATATTCTACAACTAAAATTTCTGGAACCAAGCGCTACTTTCTGTTAGTTTCACGTTGACGATAGTGACTATTTCCAGAAATTTTAGTTGTAGAATATTTTGACCGGCTAGTTATCTCTCTGATTTTTGATTGGAATGATTCATTTGTTCTGTATTTCTTCGCAAATGAAACATCTGATAAGGGTAAAAGAAAATGGCTGACACAAAAAAATTGATCTTAATCTGTTATCAATAAATTTTGCTGTTAAGGTATCTCTCAAATCTTCAGAAAAAATAAATGTTTTTCCTTAGAAGACTCGCACAAATTCGCATTATCCACTTGATCTCTTGTGTTGTTACCTAATAAAACGTAGATATTTGGTTTAGACAGCCAAAAATTTGATGCTTTTAGCAGACTATTTCTGTAAACATAGATCCTTATACAGGAGATAAACTGAAAGATTGAGACAATAATAAATGATTTGCTCTATCGTAGATAAGTTAATGTCTACTATGGATGAACAGCGTCCTCCTCCACCACCTGTTCGTGTTGATAGTATAAATAGGTAAGCCTGACTTTCAACACCCTTGAATCTACAAGGTAATACAGTTACTCTCTTAATTTTAGTTCAACATCAAGTTTAGGTATGAAACCATTACCAAAAGTTCCTGATGATGATGGAAAGAAAAAAAAGACTAATAAAGGTATGATTTAGTTGTTCATCTATTAGTAGCGTTTATGAATGTTTATTTGTTATTCCCCTGTAGATTGGACAAAGAAAGATCCGTCTAAATTAATTATATCAAGACCAACAAATTTTAATCATCCAATTCATGTCACATGTAAGTTATTGATACTATTACGTTCCTAAAATCATCACAGACTAATTTACGAAGTATTTCTTTATTTTAGATAATCCATTGACAGGAGAATTTGATGTAAGTATTGTTGTATGCATTTTTTAGTCGGTTTGTCATGTCTGACAAATGATTCTGAAAGTGTATTGACTTAAAATTAAGATGAATCAAACTAGAGCGTATGCGATTTTTCGGTTTTAGGGCATGCCTGAATTATGGTCATCATTGTTACAAAATTCTAAAATAACAAAACAAGAACAAAAACAAAATCCACAAGCTGTCATTGATGCACTTGATTTTTATCAAGCACAACATAATAAACGAGAATCAAAGTTCATGTATTCATCTTACAAAAGTACGGATTTCTCTTTTAATTATTTGTCTGTAAAAGCTATTTGTTTCTTCTTAAAATATCTTTAGACTTAACTCCACCAACATCCGGTTATATAGCTGATAAAATTAGACAAACTGTCATACTCGTTGAGTCAAAAACGTCGGTAAATGATGGTTCTTTATCTTGTATAAATTCACGAGAACAATTTCTGAAACGAAATTCTGAAAGAAATTCAGTTAATTTTTTGTGTTACAACTGTCTCCCGATTATAGATTTTATATCAGATGTTGAGCTATATGGTGTAGTTTAATAGAGAAATCAATTTTAGTTACACTTCAGAGTATATTTTTCTCACTGTCTATTTACTTTTTTCATTCTTTAGAGTTTGGATGATTCAACTAGAAGTATTTCTCGCTCACAAACAGAAGATGACGACTTACCACCACCGATAACCGCTCGACCTGAGAAAACAAAAAGCATTGTAATTGGACGTGACTAGATATATAACAGTCTCTTACTTTATTTGTTTGTTCTAGTATACACGACCAGTATACGAAGAAAATGTTAGTCAAAAACAACAACCACCTGCTAATTCAACGGGTGTTATGAGAACAACAACGAATAATGGAACAACAGCAGCTGAGAAAGGAAAACGAAAACAATTGACAGATGAAGAAATTTTTACAAAATTACGAACAATAGTTTCACTTGGAAATCCACATACAAAATATCAAAAAACAGAGAAAATTGGACAAGGGTTAGTGAGACGATAATACAATGTTTTTGTTTAGAGATTTCTTTGCAGTTCTCATACAATTGTTATAACTTAACATAATGGTTGATAGGCGGATGGAAGATAATCATAATACATGGCTATATAATCATTCTTTTTTGTTTTTCTAGGGCGAGTGGTACAGTGTATATAGCCATTGAATTATCAACTGGTGAAGAAGTGGCTATTAAACAAATGAATTTAGCTAGTCAACCGAAAAAAGAACTGATTATCAACGAAATAATGGTTATGAAACTTAATAAGCATCCAAACATAGTCAATTATAAAGATAGTTACCTTGTCGGAGAAGAACTATGGGTAAAAACTAATGCAGGCACAGAAATCGTTTAGAGCTGTTTTAAGACCTTTTCTGTTTTCTTTTATCTAGGTTGTAATGGAATATTTACCTGGTGGTTCGTTAACAGATGTTGTGACAGAGACAATTATGGAGGAAGGACATATTGCAGCTGTTTGTCGAGAAGTAATTAAGCATGTCTTCAAGTACATTAGATGCATGAAATTAACTTCTTTATTTAGGTATTGCAAGCATTAGAATTTTTACATAAAAATCAAGTGATTCATCGAGATATTAAAAGCGACAACATTTTGTTGGGAATGGAGGGGAATGTCAGTGAGTACTAAAAATGAAACTTGTATAAAGAATTTGTGAGAACAACTAACTTTACGGTTTGGTCCAACGTAAGGGCATGACATCTTTTACACAGTAATTCTCAAATTTCTCAAGAACTATGCGTGTCAGAAAAGCCGCGCTAGCCTTATTTTGTACGTCTTACAATCCCCTACTTACACTAAGAAAATGGAAAGATTTGATTGCAAAATGGCGGCTGGGGACTAAATTTTTGGACCGTAACACCATGACAAAATACATGTCTCCTGTTTTACTCAGGCGGATAAATCTACATTTTGTGATGAAACTGCAAGAGTTGGAGGAAAGTCGTTCAAAGCAAACTTGTAGCTAACTGTTCGGTCTATACAACAGTAAAAAAAAATTTTCCAGAAGTTTCCCGCAAGAATAAAAAACTGATTTTGAAAAAGTAACGACATGACATTTTTTTAACAACGTGACATATCCTTTGGCAGTGAGTTTTGAGGTACCTCATGACCTCTAAACGACTTGGTTTTTTTATTTGCCAGAAATTTGAGGATATTCTATCGTTTTATATGGATATTAAAGCTAAAAGGACTTCTTTTCGCTTTTAAGCTTGCCTGAAACCCTGAACTTCCGAAAAAGGTTTAGTTTTTGTTCCTACAGCCGAATGGAAAAACAAAACGAGCCATTTTGTAGATAATTTAATTTTCTATCAAAAGGTGTAAATTTTCAAAGTTTTTAAAAAATTCTAGGTCAAAAAGTTGAAAATAAACTTTTTAAAAATTTTAAATTTAAATTCCTGCATTAAAATTTTAATTTTAGTTTTTTAAAAAGGTCATATTCGGAATCAGTCCGAAAAACTGGATCTAGTGATGTGCTCATCGCGGTTCTTGGATGAAAATTTTTTTTAAATCTTGATCAGCGGAGTGTCGTGTTACGTGGCCAAACCGTTTAGCACTATGAATAGTTGTAGTTACAATTGACAATTATAAATTCTTTTTTTAGAATTGACTGATTTTGGGTTTTGTGCTCAAATTACACCTGATCAAACTAAACGTCAAACAATGGTTGGCACACCCTATTGGTGAGTTCATTTGTCTTTTGACTCTTCTCAAATGATAATATGTATTATTTTTCTTTTAGGATGGCACCTGAAGTTGTTACTAGAAAACAATATGGACCAAAAGTTGATATATGTGAGTATGATAAGCCCGAATTTTTTGTAGATATTACATTTATTTATCTCTTTTTATAGGGAGTTTGGGAATTATGGCTATTGAAATGATTGAAGGCGAGCCACCGTATTTAAATGAGTCTCCATTAAGAGTGAGTAATATGTTTCGATTATTGAATAATGTGAATGGTGTAAACACCTTACAGTTAAAATGTTATCTGAAAAGCGAGTACAGTCGAATTACTAGAAGCCATGCTTATCATTTCTCATTTTTTTAGGCATTATATCTCATAGCAACAAATGGAAAACCAGATATTGTTGGTCGTGAAAAGTTATCGTCCCTATTCGAAGATTTTCTTGATCAATGTTTAGAAGTTGATGTTGATAAACGTGCAATGGCATCACAATTATTACAAGTAATATCTTATTCATTTCAAACCTTTCAAATTCACTCATTATTTGTTTTTCTCTCTCCCTCTCTGTTTAGCATCCATTTTTAAAAATTAGCAAACCACTTGTCAATCTCGTACCGTTGATTAGTGCTGCAAAAGAAAGTATCAAACGTAACAGTTAACCATGCAATGATATTTATCAATAACGCGATTATACTTAAAACAAAAAATCGTTTGCTTCAGTTCAGATTAGAAGAAAAAATCAAATGAATTCAGTCTTCATTACACTCGGTGTGCTCTCTTCTTACTTTTGTTTTCGAAAACTATATTCATACAGTTTTTTTTTCTAAATATTTGTCCTATACTTTTATATTTTGTTTATGCTTTGCGTGGGTGTGTGTGTCTATATTCAGATATTTTGAGCTTCTTACGTATGTGTGACTGCAACCTTTTTTCTCCATCTTATTTATTTGTCTCTCTCTTAATCTACAGAATACATCTATGTATCTCACATGAATTGTTTTTTTATACATACATATATATATATATATATATATAGGTGCTTCGCTTTGCGCTTGTGTGTTGTGTGTGTGTGTGTGTGCGCGCGGATAGTTATTTTTTACACGATAGCACATTAAAAATTTCGTTTTTCTTTTATAATTTTTTTGTTTTTTGCATGTGTGTGAACAAATCTTGTCAGTTTCCTTCTTTTTTACTCTCGTTTCGAATGAAATTGAATGTATTCTGTCTATAAATAATATATCTCAGTACTTTTTGCAATGAGAGAATGATAGTTTACTTTTATTGATATCTGAATTTTGAATCAGAATATGCATTTTTTTAGCTAGAGAGACCAAAATTTTTATTAGAAAACCATAAAGGTTCTAACAGATGATATGTTTTTACTTGTTTTTCAGCTTTGTTATACAAATCTCTATTCTTTCTTTCTCATTTGATACAGATTAATTACTTTTTGCTTTATTTTAGATGTTGTTACAGTATTTGAAAATTCAAATATCCTACACAGATATTTAGATTGAATCAATTAATAAACGATAGACAACTTCGTTTGCAATCCAATATGAATAATAAGAGATATTCAAACATTATCCCACAGTGATATTCAAATGATCATGAAAATCAAATCTTATTTAAAAATGTGTCCATTTACTTTCGTTTATCTCTACATCAAAAGTTAAGATAAAATATTTGATGTTTTTCAAATGTAATCAACTGTCAGTCATCAAGTGAATCCATTTGTTTACAACATTCGTTTAAGCCAACGTTAGATGTCGTCGTTGTATTGAATGATTGGTAAAGTACATTTTACTACAGTATTGCGAGATTCATAAGATAATCTTGTCATCGGATGATCTGTTTGATCACCATAATTTAATTGAACAAATGTTACAATCTCATTTTTGAATTACCAATAATTGTAAATATATACGTTAAACAGGTCAGATATTAATCACAATATATTGAAAACATTTGAAAAAATTATAACATCATAAACATCTTTAACTTTGATTGATTAATAAAATCACTTAACATATTGAACACTATATGATAATGCCTGATTTGAAAATTTTCTTGCTATTTTATATAACGGAAATGTAACTATTTCAACATCCGTTTATTTGTTTGTGATTAGCATGAAATATAGATGAACAGGAAATGATCCCTATCATGATGCAATTTTATTTTTGTCGGGGACGGTTTGAGCTTTTTAACGATCGGAATTGATTTTATAAAGCTTTAAAAGCCTAGACAATCTAATGATCAACGTAAAGAGAGAATAAATACAAATATCATATTTTCATTGATGTTAAACATCATCGTTTAAACTACTATCTTCATCATCAATTTTTAGTTTTTTTATTGTTGATGTTGACTGTTCATCTTTGCGTGGATTTTCATGTAATTTATTACTATATTTTGACTGAATAGGTCAATCTAGCAAAACTATAATACGAAGCTGAAACTATCTTTTTCTACACTTGAAATGTGATAGATTGATCTTGAGACAAAATTCAAAATTGCATATGCTTTTATGTTTGAATCCGACCTATTTCTATTTATTTTTATAGATGAAATTACATTTCATGTTAAATACTACTGAGAGCGTTAAACTATCGAATTGAAGAATTTTCAATTCCGCCTCATTAGTTAATTGATTGTGTGAAAAATAAGCTTTTATTTTGCACTTAAATTTGCTTTTTTGCAGTGTGCTATAGTGTTATTACTAATATTTAACGATGAACTAATATTTGACAAACTGTTGTGTGCATGTTGTAGATTTATTATTATAATTACAACGCTTGCTCTTTTACTGCTTGCATGGATTCGATATTCAATTATAAAAATGATGATAATGAAGATTACTATAAAATACTTGGCTGTGATGAACTATCAACTGTAAGCACGATCTTTCTTCTCTTTTCTGCTTAATTGCATAAATCAATTATGCTTTGCCTAATTGCACTAACGCTATCTGTTTGGCTAAAAAGTAACTTTTTTTTACTAGTAACCAGACAACGTAGTCAATTGGAGTCAAACAAATAATCGTAAAACTATCCTTTAGACGATATTGTTTTCAACAATTGAGATTTTTTTGACTTATTTAACATGAATGTTAATGATTTCAACAATAATCGATAAGGGATAGAATTAGCGGCTTTTTATTAGACAAATTTTCATTCGAAAAAAATAATAATAGTTTTTTTGCTCACTCTCTCTCGTATATTTTTTAGTTTGACCAAATAAATACGGAATATCGATTGAAAGTGTTACAATGTCATCCTGATAAAAATCAGAGTGATCCAGAAGCATGTATGTATATTACTCACTGGATGCACATTTTCTTAATTGATCGTTGTTTTTATTTTTATTTCTAGTGAAACGATTTCAGTTGTTGTTAGAAGCAAAAGAAACTTTATGTGATCCTGATATGCGAAAAAAATATGATAAATGGCGTAATAGTCATGTGTGTATGCCATGGAAAACATTTTTACACATGTCCGAACATAGTCAACAGGTAATTATTTATCTGTGAATTGATTGCAAACTATCAATCGCTATTCGAATTGTCGTCTTACGTGTGATGTTTAATACAGAAAACTATTGTCTTTATCAATCCCGAGCACTAGAGACATACAATCTGACTCAAAGCTGAACTTTTTACGGGATGCAACTCAAAATATAGATAACAATTTCAATTCTGTATTATTCATTGACTTGAAATTAAGTTTTATCAAAATTTTCAATTAATGCTTATTCACTTTCACAGATACTTATTTTAGAATAGAGGTGTACAGGATGACCCTACCCTACCCTGTCCTATTAGGGTAGGGTAGGGTGCAAACTTTATAGGGTAGGGTAGGTTAAGGGTACGAAACATTTCTATAGAGTAGGGCACAGGTTGAGACGTTTGTTATAGACTGTACCCTGTGGGATAAAGAACGCTTAGTATTAAGAGACATTCGCTCCTTCAGTGGTGCATGACTTCGTTATCCTCTGCCTGTTGTTATTGGATGTGGATGTGGAGTTTTTGAATAGAACTGTAGCTAGAAAAACAACGTCGATCGCTGAACGAATGACCCCTATTTTACTCCTACTTTCTTATGTGTAGGTGTAGGGTGCAAACTGTCTGAAGTCAACAGAGTAGGGTGAGGCAGGGTGTGAAAGCTAATAGGGTAGGATAGGGTAGGGTATAAGAAATTTCTATAGGGTAGGGTACAGGGTACAAAAAACTCATACCCTGCACAGCTCTATTTTAGAGCAACATTATTTTCATCGTACGCTCTTTAAAATACAGTACTCCACAAAATCATTCTGTATCCTGAATCTCATAAATCATCGTCACAGCTTTGACTTTTGTATGGTCACTGATCACCCAACAAATTAAAGTTTCGTTGGCTAACTCACCCGTAAGATATCAATGAGATGTAACCTTTCCTGTCTTTGTCATTAAATGCTAATACGTCCTGAATACTCTATTTATTTACTAAAATTACTGTATTCTTACGCGTTTAATGTACTTTATAATTATGCTAGAATGTAACCACAGAGCATATGGTAACAAAAAAAATAGGTTTATAAAGTTTGGATACTTACTTTTTTTTACCTGTTTCAACGTCTTTTTAGTAAATATACTATAAAACTTTGTAAAAATGATTGAGACGCTATGACTCTCTGCTACCTGCCCATATATTTTTCTTTTGTAAAACAATAAAGGTGTATAAGCGTCAGTGATAATAACATTATTGTGTATTTTTTTAAATATAAACTAGATATTGAAGAGTTATTAGGTGAAACGTTTGAAGTGAAAGTAATGTTTCTAGACTTTTTTTCTCTTCAAAAGATTACTAAAATTTCAAAAAGTGACCAAGTATCGTAAAGTCTTTCAATTAATCATTTAAAGCTAACATACTGAATTTCTGCTGTAATTATTTGGGAGCCATGACTACAGTTTAGCATCACAGTGAACTGTTTATCCCCTATGGTTCAAAAGTTATGAATATTTTACGAAAAAAGAAATAAAAAGCTTATACTGTTTATACAAACTAGCCAGTCAAAGAGGCCTTAATTTATTGAATGACCGGTGAGAATACAAAATTTTAAAGTTCGGAGCTATGATGATTTTTTAGATCTAGGATGAAGTAAACAGGTACTATACAACACGCCCATCTCTCTATATTTTCCTTTCTTTTCGTATTGTGTTACATAGTAAGTAAGTATCATCTCATATCTGTACTTACAGGTAGATATTCGATTGACACTTTGATACATTGATATCTCTCTATAGAGAGAAGAATCAGCTCAAGTAGACATATGTATGTATTTGAGAAGAAAAAAACACATGTAATATCTCATTCGGCCTGCTGTTCTCTTTTTTTCGTTTCATAGTATACACCAGTTATAATTAAATTGATCGCTTCTAACTCTTACGTAATTAATTTCATAACTTCATAATAAGATATCAATACTTTTATATTCAAGTGGATATAGAAAAAGCGCACTGTTGTTTTTTTAAGATATTTTCTCTACATTTATTTATGTAAGTGTTCATCTGAAGTTGACATTCCTGTCGAAAAATTAGTCCTCTCAAATAATAAATCGGACTCGATCTAAAATACTTTCGATTATGTATTCATATCAACTGAGGTGTTTATCGGTCTTTTATAAAGTACTTACTACACGAATCTTCTATTTTATATATTTTAAACTCGTGGATAAAAAACCTTCACTAATTGTTGATCATTAATCCAATTGTGAAGCCATTTGAAACGATGGTTGTTTTGATTCTTTTTCATTACGTATTTACATATAAATACATACGTTTTTTGCTGCTTGTTTTGTAACAAGATCGTTTCTTCTTTTTTTTTTTTGTTCAATTGATTATATTGTTGTTCAAGGAATGTGTGAATAAGTTCTATGTTTAAATTTGTCATCTGTTGCTGCTGATTGATCACTTGAAGAAGTTATCACCCTACTGTAAAACAGTTTTTATTCAATATGGATAGATATATTTATACCTTTTTTCAAGTATGTGTTATATATACGTGTATGTGTGTGTGTGTTTAAACTGCTAAGCTCTTTGACCTTTGTTCATTTTAAATATTCAGCGATAGAAGAAAAAAAGTAATGGTTTTTAGTTTTTTTTTATATATAGCAAAATAATTGTTCAATCAACATGTAAAACTCTTAATTTTCTGTTTTTACATCATCATTAATTCATCCAATTGTTGTCTAGCGTCGCAATGATCATTCATTCGTTGATTCGTTTGTTTCTTCTTCCACACGTCGTATGTATACGTCTTGCGGATTATATATGAATGATCGTCCGACAGATATAGAGGAAATATTATTTATTTGATAGTTTTGAACAGGAACGGGTGAAAACTGAATGTCATATATCTACACCCACCCACACACATACTATGCTAGAAAAAGAGAGAGAATAACCATGTGTTCAATATTTCTACTTCTTTCAAGTTGAATATGGTGTATATAATAATTATTTATTATTTTTTATATGGCAAACAGAATGCGAAATGAGAAGCGCTATTGAACAAAAAAAAAATAATAATAAAAATCTTTGTGCTTGTTCAATGAATTAAATACAAATCAAAATAGTTTTTATTCGAATTAGAGAAGAAACGATCGACCGTTCTATGTCAACAGTGACCTATACTCATTATCGGATTCGTTTCAACGATTGTTAGCAAACAACACACTGTGATCTTAGGCGTCTAGTCCGATAGGTATTTGTACCTTTTTTTTATTTGCAAATCACTCAAAGTTAGAATTGTCTTGAACTAAAATACCTTGTTTCCTTGTTATTATATGTGTAGATTGGATTAAAAAAGCGATTAGCTACAGAAATAACGATTGTAAAAATAACAACAACATCCGATTTTATTTTCGGTAAACGTTGAAAAGTAAAAATGTAAATCTAAATCTTTTTATATGTGTAAAAAATCAATTCCACATCATTTTGTTTATCTTTTTTTTAATTTTTCTATGATGACCATTATACACAGACAGGCACAAACACATACTCATATATAATTATCTATCGCAAGGCCAGTTAATCATTCAGAAATGATTAAAATAGCCTGAGAAGATTTGTGTGCGTATTTTTGATCTTAATAGTTTTAATTTAGAATATACATACAGTTGCTCTTTATGAACATTCATTCCATTAGTAATGTTATACAAGCAATATTTTGCAGTTAAAATAATCTTCGAAGAAATGATGAGAGATATTAAAGCCGATTTTCATCATTGTATTACCTACAATCTCTTCAGAGACTTTTTTTTCTAAAGTTATACTGCAAATTGTCAGAAAGATACAACTGATGGTACTGAGTACGCAATGATCGATGCTTTTTTTTCGTGGAAAAAGATTCTTTCACAATAGGAAATAAAAACAGTTTAATGGATGTAAAATCTACGGAAGTCTAGTCCAATTTGCTCTTGAACTGAAATCTTTTACCTGAAAAGAGAAGAAAATTCGGAATATATTCAACATCACCGGGGAAGGAGGAATTGTATGTAGAGAAACGTTTGATTTTCAAAATTCTAGCATGTTGAAAACATTACTAACGTGATGTTCTAGACCTGTTTAAACAAGAAATGTTTGTTTCTTCTCTTAGAAAATGACATAAAAAAGGCAAAATGTGTAACATTTTTGCTGTTTTTCTAGTTAATTTATCAAGAAGTAAATCGATTTACAGTTTCATCAAATTCGAGACATATGATCTTATTTTCTTTTATAATTAAAGTATTCATTGAGTGAATGAATATAAACGCTATATTTAAACAGAATCTAACCTATAATTCATATTACTTTAGAAATACTTTTTCGTTTTGATGTAAAAAAATTTTTATTAAACAAGACGAGAAAATAAATTATTATCTTGAAATCTATATGTATAGAAAAATGAGTAGAAATAAATAAAAACAAAGCGCCTTATAGAATGTAACGTCAGAAGATTCGCTAAAAAATAACTGAGTACATTCAAGACGATGCGAGTCAAAAATGAACATTTATTTTCAAATTTTGTAAGACCAAAGTAATCGCAGTTGAGTAATAAAGTTTTAATTTTAAACAAATCAATAAAAAGATTATATACAACAGATTTTCCTTTTACAAATACAAAAAAAAACGAAAAAAAGTTTGTCTCATTGTAAGATAATAGTATTGTTTTAAATTAAATGACATAACACATTTATAACGTTGTGTTTTTCATCATCATTATTACTTGATAAAAATCAGTATTGGTGCTTCTTTAACGTCGATACACAATAAAATTTTTATTGGTTCGTTAATTCTTCATGTTGGTATTTCGTTCTTTTCTTTATACGATAAAAGTAAAAAAGAAAAATAGAATGATGATGACGACATGCATTGTAATATGAGTAACACTACATATATATATATATATAGTTTTTTTTTCTTCTTCTTCCTCTTTCCTTCTTTCTTTCCACTCTATAGAGAAGGCAGATCGTATAGCTCGTCATGTCATGCCATTTCACTGTAATATAGACGAATGTGTGGATTTTACACAAATGTGATAATAATTATTTCTACTTCCTATGATTATTATTATTATTTAAATAATCATATATTTATTGTAATTGTACAGATGTTGTAAACATTCATAATAAAAATAATAATGTTATTTCCTTTGAAAATATATGTAGATATTTTAGCAGACTTTGTACAAATGAACAATACTCTTGAATATAACATTTTCTATTTATCGACATTGGCATATATTTTATTTTTCGTTTATCACACGATTTAAATTTGAAAGAAGTGATGTCTATTATCCCCCTCAAGGTTATTATCCGCTTCAAGGTTTAAGGCATAAAATTTCATCTGTCTATAAAAAAAATTTTTTTTTTTCAACTTATTTCTATCTCATATGAAAAACTTGTCAGAATTAGTCTTAAAAATAATAATGTGCTAGTAATTTGAACATTTTTTCTCAATATTCAATCTACAAAAATAAAAAACGGTTTTCATATGTAGTAACAATACTGCAAAGTAGCGATGATTAAATTCTAAAACTCATAGCGTCCAACTTCTGCATTCTGTAAATGTAATCTTAACAGAAACGACTACCTATTTTCCCTCAAAACGCACCTATTCAAACGTTAACTTCTCTAGTTTAACTTGGCATGGTAGCAAAAAAGAAATTTTCAAAGATGTAGTACCGGCTTTTTTGATTTAAGGCGTATCATAGCATAGACGCCGTTAGTTTGAAGTGAAGCATGCCTGTCTTATATAAGTTGTCGGTTTATTCTAAAATAAATCGATTTTCTGTTTAATTGTCTTATAAGATAAAATCCATTGTTGACCTCTCGTATACGAAGATAAATAATGATATCATATTTATTATATTTGAATAATGTCCACAATATATTTAAAGACGTTTAGCTACTTTTTACAACTGCATCTATACTTATTAGCATTTCTCTTATTGTCGTATCAAGTAAATTGATGACGTCGATCGGTTAAGTTAGACGATGCAGAATAAAAAATAAAACATTTTTGAAAATTTTGTGTGAAGCAAAAATAAATTGTTTTTGTTTTTATTTGACACGCTAAAATCTGTCTAAAACGTGAAAATTTTATTTTTATTGTTATTAGTTTTCATCACACACATTTTATTCTAAATTATTCCTCGCTAACACCAACAATAACATCTGTTACTTTCATTTTTCTCTCTCTTTTGTAATTATTAATCAAAAGCACTTTTCTTTTTTAAAAAAAAAAGAAATCTCTATAGAAGCTGTTACCATATGAAAAAAATTTTTTTTCTTCCTTAAATCAATTAGTGAAAGATCGTTATGTTTATTAATGAGAATATTCATTTACATCTTGCTTTCACTTGAGAGATAATCTTATCTTTAATATGGGAAAGAAAACGCGAATAAATTATTTGCTTAACACAACAAATGAGTTTAATTCAATGTTTAATCTTGCAGAAATATGATATTTGATGTCGACCGATATATATTTTGTTAAGTGTGTGAGTATGTACACGTAATACAATAGAATTAATGACAAAAAAAAAAAACGAAGAAATATTTGATAAAATGAGTTATGTATGCACACTACTCAACTGACACGTTTTAGTAGTAGGATCTGTTGATAATCAAAAACATCTTATTCTATAGAGTATCATATTTGCAATGTCCAATTGTGATGTATCTATGCAATTTGAAGAAGATATCACATGTAGAGAGAGAACATAATAATAACATCAAGTAAATTGATGACTGCAGGCAGCTTCTTTCTATTAGGAAAGAAAAACACATAGACACATTATTCTTTTCTTTTCTTTTTTTTTTTTTTTCAAAAATCGGATTGTTTAGTATTAGTGTGATACACTTTGATCATTAGATAGAAACTATCATACAATGATTGACTTTTCACCATAGAAATGATGATGAAAAATCTATCTCTTGGATAATCTAGCATCAAACACTTGACATCTATTATAGAGAAATTTGTCTGCTAAATATCATACTCAAAAATGTCAGAAACTGCATGAATATGAACACTATCGATGTGTGTGTGGAATAATCACCAAAGGCACTATTGATTACAACGTTCGCCATTTATGAAATAGAGACACGGATGGATAAATTTCAGATTTTATTCTTATTCTCTACTTATCTAATTTCAGTTTTTAGTCTAATTTATGATGTCGATATCAATCAATATATGAAAGAAAAAACAAAACAAAAAAAAAAATAGTCTATATTCTATTCATTTTATTATCGTCATTATCTTCTTCACAAAAAGCATCTAACATACAAACAATCGTAGTATGTGTGTACGAATATATTGGTCATAAACGAGCTCATTCATCAAGATTCACATTTATTTAGACACTTAGTAATACAAAATTTGTATGCATAGGTTTTTTTTCTACTTTACTAAGAAAAAAACAAGCAGCTGTATAGTTTCTCATCATGATATTATGAATATTCTGTTTTTTTTCTTCAAAAATAATAGAATTCAATTATTTGCGTAGCAAATTAGTTTTAGAAAATAAATGGACACTTCAATTTATTTAAAAAATATGTGAAAAATTGAAAAATTCTATTTGTAAACTAGAAGTTGATAAGTTAACAAAGAGTATGTCAAAGTCGAACTTCTAGAAAAGTGGACATTTTTCTTGCAAATAAATCATGCTATGATGATGATCGGTTCATTTATCGACGAAATAAATAGTGAGAACATAGAACGAGTGAATTGATGAAACATAACGAACGTCTAATGTCTTTTTCTCTTTCAAAGTGAAAGAATATTGAATGAAGTTCATCTCAGTTTTGAACGATATTTATTTTAAGTTTTATTGCACCCTCTCTCCTTCTCTTATAGAATATCTTTTTTGACAATAACAAAGACGTTGATTATATACAGAATGGAACGAATAAAAAACCAAAAAATGAAAGAACAAAAAAAAGAAAACAATGATACTGTAGCGACTATTTGATATGTGCCTATATATACAAAACATAAGTTGACTTTTAAATTAAATTTTAATATATTTTGTTGTTGTATTTGAGTTCTCATCGAATAAACGTTTTTTTATACTTAAATCAACTGGACAACAACTATCATCAAATGATGAATTTGATAACGATGACGATAATATTGGAGACGGTAGAGCAAGCGAAGATAAAGATGACGATGAACTATAATTTGACGGTAATTTTGGTAAAAGTTTTGGTAACATTCGTTTTAAAGTTGCTGAAGTTTTTAATTGTTTTGATTTTTTCGTTTTTTTATGTTTTAAATGATTTTTTTCGAATGATGAATTATAATGATCAATATGTATTGGTTCACCAAATCGTCGAGCAACTTCATTAATAACATCCCATTGATGATCATCTTCAAAATCTTCTATATCTTTAATTATAAAACCCGAATGTTGTGGTATTTCTTTTGAACTTTCACGATCATTTGGTGGTGTTAAAATATTTAACGATGAACATTGTGATGGAACAATTGAAAGATTATTTGTTGATGATGGTGTTGGAGATAATGGCGGTGTTAATATTGATGGTAAACGTTTTTCAGACGAAGAATGAATTTCGAGTGAAGACGATTGAACAATTGATACTAAAGATGACGATTTGTTTTCGATAAGTATAGATGGTGATGGTGATTTAATAATATTTGTAATACTGACAATGGGAGAAATAGAAGACATGGAATATGTGGATAAAATTGATGAAAGTTTAGCGGATTCAATAATTGTTGGTGAAAAATGCTTTTTATCTTGAAATGATATGGTAGAAGAATTATAAAATTCATTTTTATTATCTTGAATACATAGACAATTGGCAAATAATGTTGATAAATTGATAATAGTAAATTTTAATTGAATATGAGGTAATTGATGAGATGTTTGTGTCTAAAATATAGAGTAAACTAATGAGCATTATTTTCTCATTCTAATTCATGTGGGATTAATGATAGTCAATCGATCGATAATTTAAAAAATAAATTTTATTGTATACTTACACCATAGGATAGATTTTTCAATTCATCGTTATCATTCAATAATATCTCTACATTGTTATTGTCTTTAGTACTTGACACATTATAAATGTTGATCTACAATGAACAAAATATATATGTGAAATTAATTTTTCCCAACATATTTTTTTTTTCTTCTTCATCGCTTACAATTGAATTAGTTGAATGATGAAGAATCATATGTATATAAGTTTTAATCACACGTATTTGCATTGTTTTTTTACATTCTAAATAACGTTTTGTAAACTGAAAAAAAACAACAACAGAAAAATGTTACATAAATATATCTATGCACTAGAGAGAGAAATTCTCTTACTTGAATATTTGAATTGCAAGTATTACCACATCTAAATAAACAGAACACATTAGAATGAATAATTTAAATCATCTTGTGTTTATTAGTTCAAACACACAACAGAAAAAAGTTTCTGACACATGAAGTGATAGAAATTCTTAATTGAAAAATTTTGAGAGAGAGAGTGAGAGATAAAAAAATATCGATTATAAATGGACAGCAGTTTGTCTTTTTTGTAACATACAGCTATCTACGTGTACAAATATATGAAATGAGAACTAAAATATAACTTTATAACAAGTCTAATATGCGACTTTTAAACCAATATCCGTTATTATCGGACGTCATTTTAGACTACACTTCTTAAAAGACAAAGTTATAACAATCCGAGAATACTGTTGTTGTTGTTGTTGTTGTTGTTTTTTTCGTACAAATAATTAAATACAGAATGTATGTACACATTTTATTACGAGCAACTCTTCATAGTCATGTGTAATTTATCAGCTGTTAAATCATTTTTTTCAATCCAATTTCGATTAACTTCTCCGTATGTATCCTATAGTCACGTTGTGCCTTTTTCTTTTAATAGCAAATTAGTTTAAAAGCAATTCATTGTATTATTTCATCAAAAATAAAGCCATCAGTTGTCAACGATAGATATATATGTACTGCATTTTCATTATATGTGAAGACATAAAAAAAAAAAAAAAATTATTCGTGTCCAATTCCATTTCATTCGTTTTATGATAAATGAATACCGAAATCGGACAAACATCTTCATATATATATATATAATGAATAATTTGATCCCAAGAGAAGAGAAAAACTCACTGATAACACAACGGTAGAATTGCGTGTATACAATAAATAATTTGACTTAATGATAGATAGATATAGAACATAATAACAGACACAACTGTGATGACAAGAAAAACAACATTTTGAGTTCTGATTGAGCAACAACGTCAGAGAGATAAAAAAAAGAAACAGTTGACTATGATTTCAAAATGATTGGTCTTTTCATTTTTTTTTTTCTTGTATTTCAGAAAAAAGAAAATCTGATCCTTTTGAACAGCACGCATCGTTGAACGCAATATAATGCAACTAACGAGCTATTTTTCAATGGGCTCTATCTTTTCACTGTATATATAGGTTGAATTATGAGTATTAAAACTCTTATTTTCTTTCTCTTCTTCTACATACATTGCATATATTATAAACGAAGGTAAATACAACGCATGGATGAGTATACGATTTCATATATTTGAGAAAAGCTTAATGGAAGGGGGGAACGACTATAGCCGGTATGTAATTGTATGAAGGAACTTTGACCGATAACAATAAATACGAGAGAGACGACAGGATTTCAGTAAAATGATCTCTTTCTTAGCACGATTAGTCGTATACAAAGTCAAACGTCTACACTAAATAATTGCTTCAATTCTAGTAAACTAAATTTATATAAGATTGTTTTATTATGTTTGTGCAGCAATACTGTTTTCGACATGCCGTTAAAATCAATTATGTTCCACTGACTGTAATGAAATAGCTTAAGGCACTGTTTCTTTTTTCATGTGAAAAAAACCAGAGAAGAAAAGAAAAAAAAATTATTATTAGTAATTTTGCATGTCCGGTTTTAATCTCTAATCGTTTGGACGATGCGATGCGATATATTTTACCTGAATATATAAATTATTAGAAATTATGAATAACATACGGTTCAATCCAATAAATATATGTCATTTTTCTAATTGAATCCTATTGTTAATTTCATCAAGAGAAAAAAAAAATGAACAACGCCTTTTAACACCTATTTGGTTGCAGATGGTTCTCATTTTCTTGCTCTATATTTATCTTAATTAATCTTTCTCTTTGTCATTTATTCGTGTTTATTTACATAAAGAAAATTTCACTTCTTTATTTTGCTTCTACTTACCCACATTTTGTATCAAGTTCAATGTAGACCATATCATCATTTTTTCGCTTGTTTGATATTCTATTTGTATTTTTAACGGCACAAGGAGTTTCTCGTTGTTGTTGATGTATGTGCAATGCTATTGTCGTATTAGTCATCATCTTTCTTTTATTACAATCTACAGAAGAAGAAGAAAAAAAAAAGGTTCATATCGAACATGTCTATAATAGAAGTAGTGTTCTCGACTACATGAATATATCTATATATAGAACAAGAACAAAAAAAATCTGAACACAGTTTGCTCCAATAGTAGAAAAACAGAAATACAAGCTGATTCTATTCTAACCTTATTTTCTTGGCTTGAAATTCAAAAAAAAATTCTTTTCTTTTTTCTTCAAAGTGTTTTTTTTTCTTCTGTTGGTCATGTATGAGTGTGGTATGTGTATTTTATTGCATTAAAAAATCCAATTTATAGGTGCTTAACAGTCATGCAAATCTTCTGCTGTGTTGTGATAAGGATCCATTACTATAAAAGACTGGAAGGCTAATGCACCAACGAACAAAAACGGATAAGAATATTCAAGCAAATGAATAAGAACGGTTAAGAATTAAAGATAAGGAAAGACTTTTCATAGTAAAAATTACAATTTAATGAAAGCAGATGCTACCAGAGACCTAGTGATAACAGACAATAGTCTTTACTATTTTCAATTCGTATGCAAATGAAAATTATCTATTCCTCTTAGTATGTAGTAGTAGTGTATTGATCATCAATAAGTGCATTTTTTAACTAAATTTTTATATTTGATCTCACACTCTCATAAATATTATTTGACATTGTCCGTTGAAATTCCGTTATATGTACCAAAAAAGACTTTCTAATTTTCTAACTTTTGTTCTATTATACGTCAACATTGGTTAACTCTTCTCTATTGAATAACTTACTTCGTTTAATTGTAGATTTTTTTCCTTGTCGTCGACGTTGAGAATTAACTTTTTTCACTGGAGTCGGAGACATTTTCTTTGAATAATAGTAATATTACAAAAAAACGAAGTTTTGTGTACGTATGTATAAACGAGTTGTGTAAATTGAGAAGAGAAAATGCGTCTATCTTGTGGACTCGATGAATAAGAAATGATGTGTTGGCTATTTTTTTTCTCTTCTGTTGCTATATATAGATTTTTTTTCTCTTCTTTCGTTTCTTCTCTTCCTTCCTCACTTTTTCATGCATGATTAGAATTGAACCAATCATAAATCGACTTTTTTTCTATTTTATTTCAACCAATCATATGTGGACAGGACGTGTCATATACACATTAAGATTTTCATCTGACATACATAGACATTGTACAATTAAAAAAAATAAATGAGATTTTTGTATTTCTAACAGAAATCGTGATAAGAACAGAAAACAGAGGCCTCTATACATACACGCAGTGTATTTACTCTCGATAATGTCATTTTTTTTCTTTATCGGCTCTCTTCCCTTTTTCTCTCTTCTTTGGTTAATACATATGCATTCTATTAAATATGAATAGTTCATCGACTGAATGAATGAAAAAATACCACCACACACCACACAATCTATGCCTCTTGTGTATAATATTACATTTTTAATAATAAATGCTTTTATGACAGAAGAAACAAAAGAACGAAAAAAAAATTTCTTTCTATTCTTTCTCTATGTGTTATTTCTAAATGTGTTTTTTTATATATGACTACTTTTTCTCTTTCTTTCTTTGTGTGGAAAGAAACAAAATTAAATACAAACAGCTTGAGGTCGCAAAAAAAAATGTTTTTCAGCTGATAAACAAAGAATAAGAATAAATGACTTATTTTTGTACATTATAAGTGACGAATGAAATCTTCAGAAGTATAACAGAAAAAAGAAATTTAGATCATAAGTGGGTTTTTATTCTGTATGCACGCTCATAGAGGATTGTATTACATGTATACACGGTGTGTGTTTCTTCTTCTATTTATGAGTACTACTATGACAGAGACACAATGGAGAAAGCAGAGAAGAGAAAAAAAGCGGAAACCATTGTATTTACTAAAGAAGGAAAGCAATAATTATATTCTTAAGGGCAAAACTCTCCTTTCTCTCTAAGTATTGACAACTATAGAGATAGTAATGAAAGCACGCACACATATAGAGACTAATTACTAAAGATAAGGCTTTACACGTAGCTGAAAACGTTCTATCCAGAGATTTCTATGACTTGACTGCTCAAAACCTAAAGCAATACCGTTTAAAGATGATAAGTACCCTAAAAAGTCAGTTATGAAAGCTTGATCCTTATTTTCTGGCAATAATGTGACGTAGTTTATACAAGATTTGATATTATAAGAATTTAATGACGCTGTTCAGGTCAAGTTTCCGCATATATATATAGAATGAAAAACAGGCATATGAAACACTACTGAATGAACAGAAAAAGCTCAATTAATCTCTGCTAATAATGGCGCGCTAATTATGAAAAGATTTCATCCAGTAATCAAATTGCATCATATTTTTGACATATTTCGATTTTCTTTTTCTCTGCTTTACATATTGTCTATATATTGTCTGTACAGCTGCTGAATGAATTAACATTTCATCACTAGATTAACTGTTGCTATTTGCGTTTAAGCTGTTGCTATTTGTTTTGTGTAGATATTTTTTTCATTCATGTCATTCACCACTGTTTTCAACTAATCATAGTGCATATGTGTGTTTAAATAGAGAGAGAGAGAGAGAGAGAGAGACTACTGTAAGAAGAGCAAAACGCGAGATGAACTAACACAATTTGATTAATAATAATAAGAAAGGGTTCAATTCGTGTCTTATCTCTATTCCGTATGAGTGCAATCAAATATTTTCTTTTTTTTCTTTCTCTTTTTTATGTGGTTTCTACGAATGCGATCCTATCTTTCTCTTTCTTATTCAAGTTATTGTCAAAATGTTAATTATAACCACTGTAGTTCTATACATAGAGAATATAGCGTGCTGTTAACGGCAACGTGTTCAATTTGACAACAGTTCTTTTGAATGGTCAAAAAAAAAGAAGTACATATACTGTGCATATATGAAGAGATGTATAGAAAGAGAGAGTAAATACTTGGAAAAAACACAGATGAAAAAACACAAGAAGAGAAATTGATGTTGACCATTATCATGAAGTTTCGAATGAAATAAAAAGAATATGTTTCATTTGAGGGTTATGAATATAAATCTTATCTTGATATACCATGAAGAGTTAATTCAATTAGAATGTTTCATTCATTCATTTTGATCGTCTCTCTCTCTCTTTTTTTTTTCTCTCTCTCTCTCAGTAAATATGCCTTGAAAGCAAACTTACTCTCTAATGAGCAATAAGCAGTTTCTATATGTGAGCATATTCAGACATTTATCGTTCATAATGTGATTAGAAAAAATGATCAGAAGACATTCAGTTTGTCTATTTTATCTAAAGTTTTGGTTGTTCAAAGTCAATCATCTTGTTGTGTTAATTTGTTGAACACTATCAGTGAATAATACTCAACAGAACAACGTTTCTAACGATATAGAGTATTTCTTTTGTCGCTTTAACAAGTCGAGAATTCTTTGTAAATTATGAAAATGTACTATATACTGGTAGCTCGATTTTTCTAAAATGTCCTCTATTGAAAATTTTCTTCAGTGCGAGAATGAGCAAAAGAAAATCCCGTGAATATTGTACAAATCATCTTAAGATGATACTAATCAAATTTTGGTGAAATTAACGAAAGTCTCAGTATAAAACTATGACTAATGACAAATAATTGCATTTTGGAATTTCAATGCGTAATATATGTATTCAGGCAGGCAAATGCTTATTTTAGTAAATTTTTGATTATAAATAGCCTTTAATGAAATCTTATAAATCATACAACTCTGTACTGTTAGTATATATTCTTTTTACCATGATGGAAAACTTTTATACACTATTATTAATACTCGTACGTTCGATTCGTCAAAATAAAAGTAATAATTATCAATGTTAGAAGTGTTCTTCACCACTATACTTCTCTTTTCTATTTAACGTATCAAGAATGTGTGAGTGTCATAGTCTTTCATTTGTGTGAAAAATTAAACGAAATGAAGTTTAAGTTTAGCTATAGGCTAAACTTAAACTTCATTTCGAAATCGACAGAATTTAGGAACAGCAGAATCTAGGTCATTAATTCTCTGATGCAGCAAATATTCAATTGAATTTTTTCATGACTAGAGAGCTTTTCAACATAATCAAGGTCTATATTCATCTGAAATATTTTCGGAATTACTAGAGCAACAAAATGGTATTCAAATAGATTTATCGTTGCCTTCTATATCACATTTTTACCAGAAAAATTGACATACACGGCGCTCTTTCCATTGTTAGAAAATCTTCAAAAGTATTACTGTCTTTATTTTCAATATTAGATTCATTTAGACTCTAAAAGATAAATAAATTATGTAGTAATTAGATTGAAGACGTTAGTTCTTAATTAAAAAGACTCTCGAATATGAAGTTTTTATTTATCTTCTTTGTATACAAAGGATTAAATTATTTACTCGCTCAATATCATCTACAACAGCACATGGCTTAGATCTTTTCATTTTTATGATTTTATTGTAATAGGAAAAACATATTCTTTTCAAAATGAAATTGAATTTTTTCTTTAATTGTGTTTGAATTATTATAACATAAGTAACTTCGTTTGATGAAAGGTAAAGTTTTTCACAACAAGTAAAATAGAATTTAGCGGTTAATAGAAAAATCATGGTAAATTCACTGCATTTTATGAACGAATTATATGATATATTACATTTCTATATGATTCCTTAGAGAAAAATCGTCTTAGTAGTACGAAATTCACATGACTGTTTGTTTCGAGAGACGTGAATTTAGTGTAAAGAACTGCTTGGAGTTTTCGGAGATTTTTCAAGCAAAAGAATGACATGCGCATCTATATTTGTTATTTCACTATTCTTAAAAGATTAAAACATAAATCATACAACTAGTATGTTTTTACTAAACTATGTTGTATATTGACAGCATCAGCATCAATTATCAACTATTCACTTTACTTAAAACGCCATGTTTTTAAAGAAAGTGTTAATGCTTGAAAGTTTCTTCATTAACAATATCTGTATTTGTAAAAAATATACTAACACCTAACAGTCACTCGCAACATCCGAAGACGACGTCAGCACTTCTTCAGTATTATAATTCAGTATATAAAAACGTGATCCCGCATTGAGAGTCGAGTAGCGTGTAGCTTGTGTCATTTTCGGTGTTGTGATTAGACTTTGGGTGTTAGTCAGTGGCGGATCCAGAATTATATTTTTGGTAGGTGCGATATACGATAAAAGTGCGAGATCCGTTATAGAAAAAATTATTCTAAGCGAGATCTGCTGGGAAAAAACAGTTTTTTTGGTTAAAAGGTACGAGCGGCCGCTCGTGCTCCTCTCGGGCTGGATCCGCCACTGCTGTTAGTAGCCATTATTAAGTATCCATCTAAATATTAGTCGATGGTCAACTCGACGAACTCTATCTATTGGCTGTATTATTGTATATATGTATTGTATGTATGTATCGTATGCTGAAGACAGCATAAGCCAAATATTGCCAAACTTTATAGCATTTAAATGGAAACAGCAAGCGTATCAATTAATTAAAGACACTTTATATCGCAGATAAAACAAAAAAAATGCATTAAACATTACGTAAAACTAACAAAATAATGAGTAAAGTAAAAGTATTTGGTCTTTAACTCCGTTAATATTAAAAAAAATTGAAAATAATCTATATCCAGACGTTCTCTCTGGTTATGTTAAGTACATTTACTTTTTAATAAGCATCTTTAAGACAATCTCTAGTGGAATAATATATGATTCATTTATTTCTAGTCTCTTCTATTCTAATATTACGTCATGTATTTTACACCTCTCTATCTATATAATTTGACAGTTGTAAATTTTTTTAAGTGAATATATATTTCCTGTGTGCCAATGACGCTGTGTATGTATTGAAAGAAAATAAACCAATAATATGCATGCTCTACAGAGAAAAGAAGAAAATATGTATGTAATGTGATGTTTATTCATCTTTATGATTATGTTGATTACAGAATGAGAATAAAGAATAAGATCAAAAAGAATTATCAATGCATGTCTAATTGAGCTTGAAACAAAATTTTGATTGGTCCTACATATACATACACACGCAATTTAAATGTCATTATAGATTTCTGTTGTACATTTTACGTTCTTGTGGGATGATGAATATACACACGCAGACGTATCACTAGCTACCTTTAACGAGAAATTTATGAGTCCAAATTCGTTTTGATGAAAAGAGACTGATTTTGTTTTTTCTATATTTTAGCTTAATTACATTTTTACATGTTCACATGACATCACTAACTTTAAAAAAAGAAAACAACAATAATAAATCTAGAATAGTATCAGTATTAGTAATAGAAATACTAGGGAGGATCACTCCATTGATTTATTAGTAAAATTATGTCTGTTATTTGCTTATATTGCTCCGATAAAAGACTATAATATATAATTAGCTCACTGAACGATGAACTATAATTTAAGAATAATTTTAACATGTTGATATTTTTATAGAGTACATAATACTTGCTCCAGAGGTCTGAAAATTTCTCATTACCATTGTATGTTGTGTTTTTTGAAATTAGTTCGTTAGAACTAATTTGAAAAAAATTATCTATGAAAAAACTACATGAAGTTTACGCCAAAACTAGAAAAAAACTATTTCAGTCATCCAGAAAGTCTTACTCAGCTTAATGTATCTAGTAGTAGGAAGATGATAGTATGCTTGCGATATATAATGAGACAGTTAGGTCTCGATGCATTCATCTTTACTCTGATAAAGTTGCAGATTGTTGCTCATTCTTTGAACAGTTTAATCCGAGTTCCATCGCATGTATACTGTACTATAAAAAGAGGTACATAATACCGAAGATGACGAAAAAATAATTCATTCAAATGTGAACAGAAGTATTCAAATATAAAATACATTAACATCACGTTTTGCAAGTCTTATATTCGTCATTATTTGAAGAGAGATGGATGTTTTGAAGGCTAGATTCATTCGAGTAGATTATTAATGCGGAAGTCAGTGAGAGACGGTATCATTTTATATCGACATGTTTCCATTCCGTGACATGTCGTTGAAAAAAGCACGTATGGGGATTAGATTGGATTTTTTTCTTCTGTTTTCTGTTCATATAATATTGTCGTGTATCTATACGTTGTCACCGTTGAAAATAAAAGATTAGCTTCGAGCCATTAATGTATAAGACGTAGTTAAATTATAAACACTGCGGAAATAAGTGATTTTTGGAATTTGTGTGAAAAGAATAGAATAGAAGATCACATAACAACTGTTATTATTCATCCTTCTTTTTCTGTAGAATTTCCACTGGATTATTACGAAAAAAGAGCCAATGATTGAAGATGTACAACCACAAGTACAGAAAGATGAAATTCATGTTGAAAAGACAAAAACACAGGTCAAAGGTAAGCGTGATGATGAAAGAGTTCAAAAGGTGACAAACAAACTAGTCACTACTGCATAAAGTTGACTAATAGATTACAATTACTTGAATAAGATTTAGGTATCATATTAACTTAGTTGACAGAGATCCAAAAGTGTTGAGTCAGAAAATTATTTTATTGGATATATCAGCACTTTCTAACATTTATTTTACGTATAGAATGAACAAGAAAATAGAAAAACTATATGAGAAAAAGTGATAGACTGAGAGGTGTCAACGCGCATGAAAATGCTTTTTCCGTTTAGATCAAAATCAGTTCTCAACAAAGGGTTTTTTTGAATCAAGATCTCTGATATTTTTTTTATCTCATGAGCGATTCCCTCTCCATTCTCTATTATTTATCAGACTTGATCTGAATAGCTTCTCAGCTTCTGGACTGTGTCAAGTAAATCCTGATTGCTTTGTCGGATCATATACGAAAACCGTGTGAGATGAAAATAACAATGAAGTCTAAACTCTTTTCATGTATACAACTGGTTGTTCGTTTTTTTACTGATAAAATTGTTGAAATGATTTTTCTTTTCTTTTTAGTTGATGAAAAAAGCGACAAGGAAATGTCGTACAATATGAATTCCACTAAACCATCGGAATGGCAATCAGATGAAACGTCAAATGAGTATCTTCGACGATTTCGAAATTATGAAATATAAAATACAATATATACACATTTAAAATCTTAATGATACTTTTGTGTTTATTCTTCTGATATACAAATCGTCTTAAATCGATCGAGACTAAATGCAATATATATATAAATAGACCATAAATTATCAAAGTACAAATTAAGCACATATAAAAGTAGTCTTTAAAATAACCTCTCGCTTTCTTTTTTTGTGGTTGTGTATATGTTATTGTTTGTTATAGTCATAAATCAGGTTTTTTCTTTTATTATCGTTTACATTAATCAAGTATCTATTTGTGATGGTGGTATTATCTCTTGCATATTTGTTCTAGTCATGCAGCTTTTATTTCTGTGCCTTGGCTTTTTTCATTAAAATAAATTATTAGAATAAAATAAAATAATTTGTTATATCTTATGAACACGGTATAAATGTTCGGTTCTTGGTTTTTTCAAATGCGTCATCATATTTCATCAAATGTCAGATATGAAGTTTGCTAATTGTTCAAAGTAATATTTAACGATCAGGGGCGCCTATCCTACGGGACGTTTGAGATGCAATGCCTCAAAGAAGAGTAAGGTGGTACGCTTTTTTGCTGTAGAAATTAATTTTTCAGGTGGTACACTGAGAGGTCGAACCTCCGAGGTGGTACAAAATGTCTCAAATATTCAGGTGAGGATAGACGCCGCTGCTGACAATCTTAATTTTATATCAATTGAGTAACGAACGATTCATTATTGATCACCGTCATCTGTTCTTCTTACTTTTTTTTTCATGCTGGCAACAAATGTCTATAGGATTGAACTGATTAACTGTTATTTAAACAATATCACCTTTTCTCTACGTCGGCATGATTGTTAAAATAAAATTTAATGAGAAAAATTCATTGAACCGTCTATTATTTATATGCTTTATTTTTAGCTACTCTCGTACTACTTGCATAATTGTTCGTTCTTATTGAGAAAAAAATAAACACAGACGAAATAAAATCCTTTAAAATAACAAACTTCACAATTCATTGATGTTTCTATTGACAGAACCATATTGATCGAAATAACTTTGATCAATCATTCAAGTCAATCCCCTCGGCGATACAATCATAATATGGAAAACCATATCAGTGTTGAATGAAACTTTAAAGCTAAAAATGTGCATAAATAGTTTTTCGCATACAGAAAAGACAATTCTTAAGTTGAAAAGAGTTTTTCTTTCTATACTACCTTCTATTACCGTCAAGAGCAAACGTTTTTCATGAGTCGATTATATATTTATCATTTACATTCTTAAATAGACTCTTTTGACCATCTGAATCCGTCTCGTGTTTTATGTTCTCTTCCACCTGCTTCCGCATTCGTATTCACATTTTCGTGATTTTCAATGTTTCATTATAAACTTTTTCGTTTAGTATTGTCCACCAATCAATTGTCTGTCTTGTTTGTGAGACGATTGAGGACTAATTAAGTTTACCTCTACAGGGCATATATTGTGCAGAGGAACAGGAGGAGGAGGAGGTTTAGTCATCCGGTAAATTCACTTTATTTGCTAAAATCATTTTTGTGTAAGAGGCGTCAATTTTGTTTACAATTGTTCTTGTCATATTACCTGATACAATTTTCTATTAGAAAATGTGTGTACACTAGTTTTATTACACTACCAGAAATCAGGTCACTGAAAAATTTAAATCGAAAAGGCTGAATGTCCAGACATATAGAGAGGAAACACTTCTGAACAAAATCATTCCAAACTCTGTACGATGTTTTGTTTTTAAACTACACTTCATTTTCCGTAAAATGTCAAGTCGCCATAAGAAGAAAATCATCGTGCTGATTATTTTAGAAAAAAAGTCTGAGATCGAGCCCAGATGTTTGGTTTTTCGGATTTGGATTTTTCTGAGATCCGATTTCTGATGGTATTATAAAACTACTATACACACATATTTTCTAAGACAAAAGTGTTTCAGTTCTCGCTATCTTGATCAAGGAAAAGGCGAAAAAGAAAGTTATGCTATAAGCTTTTCGAGCACTATAATCCATAAGTAAGTCGTGCTCTGTCAACCAAAAATATGTCTGAATTACTGTTGCTATTTTATGTACTAATTGACGATATTATTGTGACACTGATCAATTGCTTTTTAACAGATGCCGATGATTGTGTTTAACTAACCAGTTTATCAAATTGTTTTAAATGTGTTCAAGTGATATAACGAGAACTATGTCGCGCATGAATTGTTGATAAATTAGTCTCATTAGTTAGTCAACGAGAACTAAAATCCGAACTACTACTGATCGAAGATTCAAACAGATGAAAAGATGAGATTGTTCCTTCTTCAAGAGTTTTGTTTCAAGGATGTTTTCTGGATCCTTTCCCGAGCCATTCATACAAACATAGAAAAACGATTGTTTTTGTTCAGGTCGTTTTTGTAAGGATACCATCAGGTGCTTGTGAGACGTTCTTTGTCCACTTTCCTGTGAATGATGTCATTTGATCTTCAAATGCGGATTTTTATCCTGTATTAGTCATCAACAGTTTATTATTATTATTTAAACTGATTAATCTTGAGTAACTCGGATTAATGAAGTTGTGGATTTTGTCGTGTGTTTATTAAGTTACCTTTAGAATATCTTTTAAACCAAGCCATCCATTGCTCTTACATGATTTCGATTCATTCGGATGACATAGTGTACAAACGTACGTTGTTGTTAGTTCTCCTGCTTCTAACCACAAATAACGCTCGCTGGAACTGGCTTAACCCCTTGACTATAACTAATAGCTGAGTGACTAGTAACGCTCATCTCCGAAGCGCTGAACCGACACAATGCTCATGAGTCAAGATTTCAGACATCAGGGAGACTTAATAATGGTGATATGTGTTTATGTTTCTTTCCAAATGCGAAAGAGAGCTCAAAGTCCAAGAGTTTCTAAGGGATCCTCCAGATAGCTAAGAGCCGAATTTTGTTAGATTAAATGTCAACTCTTTCCTGTAACATCTTAGACTTTTTCTCTTGACTACACTTAGGCGTGAGACCAAAATGGGTGATCCGCTGTGAAATCCGCTTCCTCAACGTGGATGAAATCTTCATATAAGCGTACCTTCATATATCTCCAGATACCTTCACCTCCTTATCCGTCCCTCATTCTTATCCTTTACCTCCTCCCTGTCGAATTAAACTTACGAGAGGACCTCGCGTACTACCACATCGCTTTTTCAGCCAAACCTAGTGGGTTACAGGTTATCAACTATGCTAAATCCGAATATCATAGTGGTAGCTGCCCAGGGTCCTTCAGAAAATGGTTTTCTGGAAAACCAGTTTTTCAGAAACTCTAAAAAGTACCCAAAACCTTTCTTAAAGAGGCATGATTGTAGAACGCAAATTTCTGATTAAAATGAGACATCTACTAGGTCTACTTGACCTTTCTTTGCAAGGTTATACAATTTACAAGAAAAGCCCTAAATTAATTTCTGTAGCTTTGAGCTGACAATGAACATTTAGGGCTTTTCTTGTAAATTCTGTAAACAAAGGTCATGTAGAGCCGGAAGATGTCTCATTTTAATCAGAAATTTGCGGGCTACAATCATGCCTCTTTAAGAAAGGTTTTGGGTACTTTTTGGAGTTTCTGAAAAACTGGTTTTCCAGAAAACCGTTCTCTGAAGGACCCTGGGCAGCTACCACTATGATATTCGGATTTAGCATAGTTGATAACCTGTGACCCACTAGGTTTGGCTTTTAAAAGCGATGTGACAGTTCGCGAGGTCCCCTCGTAAGTAATAGAATAGTATCATGCTAACGGGATTATCTTTGTAAATAATTCACATCTCAGGTCAAAAAGAGTTTTCTCTTTGAAGGAATTATTTTTCTTTCTTTTCTATGCATCCGCCATCTTGTGGCAGACAGACATTTTACGTTTTATGATCCTTAGCTTACAGTCAAGGGAGCAATTTACATACACAATTACAATTATTAGAACCATCTCTCTCTACAACTAATTATGCTGAAAGGTACTGTCACTTCCTGACAATAATTATTCTTTGTTTATTTGTTGATGAAATATTAGTGTTTCTCTGAATGTTTTCGATTGTCGCTTTTATTAACAGTATAGAGCGAGGAAAGAAATTTGAGAGACAATTATTTTAAGCCCAATCGATTCACCGAATACTGCGCATATCGTCACATAAACAACATGTGCATATGCCATCAGTAGCATACGCGTATGTCCCTTATAATATATCGTACCATGCTTGTTGTACAAGACGATAAATTGATACAAAACATATTTCTATAATTAATAAACATATAAGAAAAGCAATAGGAGAATCTCAGTCCAATAGATGTCACCCATTTCTCGACCCTATGATAAACATTGTAGTAGACCTTGGTTTTGATGCATTATCAAACTAACGATTTAACAGATATATTATAAGATAAAATTGTCTGTTTACATTTGATGTGAGACCGTACAGACGAATCACATGTTGAACATATTTATTGCTATTTGCATTAAGTGTTGTTAAAATTGGAAATATTAATTGACAACTGGAGCTACGCACTCTATCATTTAAAAGTCAGAATTAGTGAATCACGCTTACTTTTTTTTCTCATTTAAAAACGGACGAATTTATCAGTCTTATTTTAACACTGCAAGAAAAAACATGATTTTTCCTGTTCAAAGAACGAGATTTTTGTTTCGCATCGCTACTTGTATACAAAGAACATTATTAAAAATAGATTAGGAATTTTTCCTCTGATGAAATACAAAAGTCAGTTAGACTGACAGTACACGCCTATCTTCATGGTTCCTACTGATACGATCAGTATAAAATTTAAACTAATTGTCTTAATTGTCAAAAATATAGAATAGATAAATGCATGTTAAATATGGTCAGCATAGATTATCGATATTTACCTGCTTTGTTGCTGTTTTTTAGGCAGTCGTAGCTGATTTTGTTTTGCAAATACAAAAAGATGACAAAGTATGCCTCCAGTATGAATTTTTAAAAGAATACGTCCATCTATGAAGGATAGTACTACCAATGATCCGACTATCGTCTATAAGTTATAGTTTAATTAAAAAATTGATGATATACATTCTAAAGTCTTTCGATGATCAAATAAACTATCTTTTGTCTCTTATTGCAGCTGAATATATACAGAGAAATATTGCCGCGTTAATTTATTTTCAAGCCGTCGCCACCAAAGAAGTTGAAAACAGTTATTTTAATAACGCCTACTGGCTTCATTACTTTTTTTGCCACATGTAGAAAATTTTTATCGTTGCACAGTAAAAAAAAATTCCAGTACAGATCTACCCCAGTTAGTCAGCTTTTGCTTCCACATGTTCGAAAATATGTCACACTAACCTATCATCATACCACTCTTAAAATTTTTGTCACACATTATCGATTTTTTACACTATACGCTGCAAAATTTTGATCGACATCCGTGTCTGAATATGTGAACAGTTTGGCTATGGATAGACAATGTAGTAGGCTACTCTATAATAGAAAGAGAACAGAATAAATTTCTTTTCTTCTCTTTTTCTTTATGATGAACCTCATATGTACCTATACCTATAACTGTAAAGAAGTGTTTACACATGCATGTGCGGAACCTAACTTCATCTGTTGTCTTTTTCGTCCATCTAAGCATTTTTGTCAGAGATATATATAACAGTTTAAATTCAATTCAATGTCTTGTTACGTTAGATGACTTTGACATGTCTAAAGAGAAGACAGAATTTGTACGTGCCGTAGAAGAAGCATTTTTTATTCTTGATCGAAATGAAAATCGATCTGTAGGAACAGATGATTTCAATTATGTGGCAAAATCAATTGGTAAGAGTTTATATTACTATTTTTGCGACACAAATCGTGATTCTTTCAATTTATTGACTTGTTCGTAATCAGATCATTCTCTTTCACAGTTCTATAATTAAAAAATCAGTACTCAAATTTGATATTTATTATTAAAGGTCTCGAATTAGATGTCCAAGAGTCAGCTGAATTATTACGTACAGTAGTTAGGGAACAAACGGGTGATGAACATTCATCTGGATTAAATATCTATGAATATCGTGAATTAATGCTGAGACATGTTACCTCATCAGATTTAGACCTAGAATTGAAGTCAACATTTCAATATTTTGATTATGATGGAGATGGTTTGATAACACAACACGATTTAGATAATTTAATAAAATTTTTTGATGTAAACGACAGTAATGAATATCAACAAATTCGACAATGTGTAACACAAACCGGAATGAATTTTCAACAATTTGTTAAATTTATGATGCACGACTCGTGAATGTCGACAAACAAGTGATATTCTAAATTCAAAAATTAGTTTCAGTATTTAGTTTTTTGTTATTCAATAAATTAGATAGATTGTATTTCGATAAACATTCTATTGAGAATCAGAATGAATATATTTCAAAGTATGTAATAAAATGTAGTCATGGTCATTTGTTTGACCACAGGCATACAAGAGTGAAAGAATGTAGATCTTCAATATTATAGCTCTCTTAACGATTCTTTTGAGTTTAACAGCCTGTTCGCCTAAATTACTTTGAAATTATCCCATCCGCACAGCTACGGTAGTTGACAGTAAACATGGAAAGGGACACCGTGGTCAGATCGTCAAAAACTGTATCATTAACAAACCGTTTCACAATAATGTTCTCTCAATAACCAATCGTGCTTTTGCCGTTTACTAAAAACGGAAGGAATGAAACGAATTTAAAAATGAATTTTCAGATGATGTACTGGACGGGTGAAAAAAGAAGAGATCATTAGATATCGAAGCCAATACGAAACTTTAACTTAAATTGCATGGTTAGATAGCCCAAAATGTCCTCGACAAAAGCACGGAAGTTGGAGGTTTCTAACCATCATGGCTCTTAGTATAGATTTATCTGTGACTTACCCATCTCAGTCTAGTTAGCTCAAATAACCTTAAAATTAATTCCAAACATAGGTTTTCGATGATCACGAGTCTTGTGGCAACGTTTTATTTTCACAAGAAAACTCAAGAACTTAATGGAAACCCATATTAGTTGAAACTACCCATTTGTAGCTACTTTCATCGAAAACTAAAAAATTCATAATTGAATCAAAATCGATCCAAACTTCTTCAAAATTTCAACGTATACTCCGTTTTGGCTGCTGTATATTCTAGATTTCAGCAAAAGTTTTAAAAACGAATAAAAAATACTTGGATTTAAAACATTCTTTTCTAGAAATCTGTAGAAGTAAGGAAATATTTTTTTTTTTGAAATCTTGACTACAGGATCAGATTCAGCAGACAAGATATAGTCTATGCTGGAATTCTGAAGTAGTTTGGATCGATTTTGTATGTTCATCTTTTGATTGATGAAAGTAAGTTAACTACAAATCGATAGTTTCGACTAAGATGGATTTTCACTAGCTTCTTGAATTTTCTTGTGAAAACAAAACGTTGCCACGAGAGCAAAGGAAAACGGTGAAAAATTGGTGACAGTTAACTAGCGGTTTCTGAGTGGGCGTTAACTATTGACATGGGCGATAGTTTACTGTCTAGGATCAACATAAGAAAAGATCCTGATTGGTATAAAACAAGAAAACCTGTCAAAAATCAATGATAAAAGGTCGAATGTATTGCTATTTAGCATTCGTTTTGCTTGTACAACTTGACATCGCTATACGTGAATTTTTTATGCCTCGTTTTTCTAAAAAGTTTGTCTGTCTCACAAAATTATATGCGTCATTCATACAGTTAAACAGTAGACAGAAAGGAGAGGTGTATCAAGGTAGGAAGATGTTTTTCTTATTGTCAATCTTTAAATAAATATGCTCTTTTACTTCTTTCAATTTTCTTTGAATTATTCATATCGTAATATATTTGATTATATTTTATTTTTTTGTAAGAGAAACGTGAACAACATCACAACCAAGTTTATGCTCTATTCAGTTTTTTCAATTATGACAGTCAACACTACGCATAATGACAGAGAATACTGTTTGAGTTTGATAGTTAACATTTCTAACTATCATATAGTAAAAAGTTGACTCTATTTGTTGTCATACAGATAACAAACCTGTTTTAATATATGAAAGTTTAATTAACTCGTACCATGATTTTTTTATTTTCAAAGATGTCTACCATAATATTCGTTCTTATTTTAACTTCAACTTTTCGACTCATTAATTCTCAACTATGTTCCAGACGAGATGAATGTACACAGGATGATATTAGTCGATCTACTTCAATATTTAATGATGCACAATATTTTCAAAGTAGAAATTGTTTTTGCGATAATCTATGTTTAACATACGATGATTGTTGTGAAAATATTAAAACATCAAATTCTTCTATAAAGGTATCCAATTATGAATGTATTGATTTTCTCTCTCATAATTCTGATGTGGATCCAAATAGTCTAACAATTTCAGTTTGGATGACTGTTCGTTGTTTACCAAATTATTTTGGTACAAAAGCTGATAATCAATGTCAAAGTTATCGAACAAAAACATTGTCCGATGATCCAACACTATTCATACCTGTTACTAGTACTCAGACAAATGTCACTTATCGTAATTATTTTTGTGCCTATTGTAACAATGATATTCAATCACTTGTGTCATGGTCATACAAATCATTGTGTGATGCAAATCTAATGAATGTCAATGAATTTATGGTTAATACAACAGAGATCTTTTTTAGTTTTTTAAATTTAACAAAAAATTGTATGAAAATGATTTACTATCCAATGTTTGATGATGGTAGTTTAATTCCATCAGTGCTCATTCGACCATGTAAACAATTTATTCAAAATACTTGTCCAAATAATTCATCTCTTGCATTCAAATGTAATTCAATAAATGCCTATCGTTATTTGAATATAACACAGTCAAATCAAATCATCACATATCGAAATGAATATTGTCTTCTTTGTCAACAAAATAGAACATTTATTAATAATAATACTGATACATGTAATGGTCCTTATTATCAGTTAGCTGCTATGCCATCTCATTTAGTCCGTTATCAACCACTCTCCATTCTGTTTGATTCAGATTTATTGAGTAAACGGATGCAATATTCTACCGAATATTCATGTACTAATAAAAATAAAGTGTATGATATATTTGGACATGATTATTCGACAATGTCGAATATTCATCAAGATATTATTAATGCTATGAAATGTCAAATACCTGTTCGAATTCTAAAAAATTCTGTTAAAATATTGAATAATGGAAGTATTCTATTTGAAAATTTTTCGATACAAATAAATAGAGAAGATTATTTATACGAATCATCTGATATACTTATAGTCTGTAGTGAAAAATATTCGACTATTGTTTTTAATCAATGTCAAGATAAAATGATACCGCTATTTCCATTCTATCGTACTACTCTCTCACTTGTTTGTACAATTATTTCGTTAACAAGTTTAATTCTATGTGTTATTATTTATTCGCTTGTACCATTATTACGTAATATTCCCGGTAAATGTTTATTATTATTAGTTATTTCCTTATTTATAGCACAATTATTTTTTATTACAACCGCCGATCTTATAAAATATTCACAATTTTGTATTTTTTCCGGTATTATTATTCATTATTTCTATATAGCCATGTTTGCATGGTTAACAGCCATCTCATTCGATTTGTGGATTACTTTTGGAAAAATGACAGTAAAAGATTCAAATCAAGTATCTAAACGTTTTCTTTATTACAATATGTTTGTTTGGTTATTTAGTTTTGTGATAGTGTTCATCTCGATTATACTTCACTTTACTAATTATTCAAATTCATTTTCACCTGAATATGGAAAAATTTTTTGTTCAATATCGCAGCCTAATGCTATGATTACATTTTTTCTCATTCCTATTGGATGTTTACTTGTCGTTATTTTCTGTTTATTTATAATAACAATTTATAATATTCGAAAAACTAATAAAATAACTAAATTTGCTCGTAATAATTCTAATAGTGAAATACATTTAATAGTATACGTTCGTTTGGCATCATTGATGGGTTTAAATTGGTTATTATTAATTTTAAGTATAACATTAAGATACGAATGGATGTGGATTATATTCGAATGTGTTAATTCGATGCCCGGTGTTTATTTATGCATTGGATTTTTATGCAATAAACGTTTATTGAAAAGTTTAAGACAAATATTGCACGGTTATAAATTGAAAGCACAATCATCAATACTTGGAAGAACAACCTCGTCATCATCGACAACAACAACAACAACAACAACAACAACAGCAAATTTAAAACAAAATTATCATCAACAGACAATGTAAAAAAAATTCTTTCAAGAGAAATAAACGATGTGACTGTTGAAAAATTATATCCTGAACATATTAGAACTGATTATTTATGCATTTCATTTTTGTAGTTGAATTCTTTTAAACTACAGCATGATAATTTCGCTTTTCTACCGGCCCGGTTGGTCGGCCGGTCGTGAAAAAAAATGTTTTTTTGTCTGAACAATCAGTACTTTGTCGAAAACGAATTTGCTGAGCTAAGTGAAACAAAGCTTTTCATATTTCAGATTAAGAAAGTTGGTCTAGTTTTCTCTGTTTTGTCAACAGTCATCGAGAGCAGGACTGTTAATCTCTACTATGTGAATATTCCGTTCCTTTTTCCTTCTTTTTTAATATTTGTTGCACTATTATCGGAGCTAAAATACAGGGCGTGTGGTTATTTTTTGAATAACTCAAGAGGAATAAAAGACAGAGACTTGCGGTTTTCATCATTCGCTAGCCAAGATCTGAGGCTATGTTTTCATAAGCAAAAACGAGTTTGGAAAAATTTCAAAGATCGTTTTTTCAGGAAATCTGCAGAAAACCAGTTCAGTTCTCTGGAAGTTGATATAGAAAACTATGGACTTCTTTTCATACATATATAGTCCAAAGTGTGCTCTACAAAACTGGATCTAAGGAACATGTTGGAAATCCATGGTTCGGGAGATATAGACGTTTTTCCAGAAGCCTTAGCACTCCTCTGTCGTTAGGCTTTTACACTTCCACACT
The DNA here is from genome assembly GCA_905250885.1 of Didymodactylos carnosus. Taxonomy (NCBI): domain Eukaryota; kingdom Metazoa; phylum Rotifera; class Eurotatoria; order Philodinida; family Philodinidae; genus Didymodactylos; species Didymodactylos carnosus. Next base: position 15,790 of record CAJNOQ010000305.1, on the reverse strand, counting down.
AGGAAAATATATGACCGGCCGGCCCGGTTAGAAATTTTTCGACCAGTTACCGGCCCGGTCGAGAAAACTTTGACCGGTTACATCTATGCAACATCCTACTACTATCCATAGGGAAAAGCAATGCATATGGTTCTTTTTGGAATAACTTTTGATAGAAAACTCTGGTTGTCGCCATTTGAAAGAGGAGACTTGGGACATGTTTTCGGAAGGTTTTTTTTAAACAGGCTTTCTAGGAGATCTTTGGAAAATCCGGTTGTGTCTCAAAAATTTCCAATAGAATTATATTGATGACTTTTGTATGAGTATTGTTAATACAAAATAATACACAAGTTCACGAGAAAACTCAAAGTTTCTGAACTAAAAGAAAGAAACAGGCAGCCCCGAAGTGTACTTCTTCATAGCCCTAGACAAAATCCTCCCTACTTCCTATCTATTTCCTACTAGCATCTCACATGGTCCTAACATTTAGGATGCACATGACAACTTTCTAGCAGGATCCTAAAATGCTAGAATCATACTAGGATTTCGCTTAAGTTTGTTAGGATTCTAACAGAAGCTTAAAAAATCCTATAACTTTCGGGTATACATGATTTCATTAGGTTTCTGTAGGATTCTGTTAGGATCCTAAGAAATTAAAATGAAATTCTAGTAGGATATGCCCCGGATCCTGTCAGGAAACTCAAAGGACTTTTACTAGAGAAGTTATCGTAGGAACGTAGTCGTACTAAACTCCGTGACACTGGAGTGATGATTGCCTTATGGTTCAGAAAACAGGCCCCATATAAAAGATGTACATACTTTTCTATACCAGGTGAAAGACATCTAGATTAATGTATTTCGAAGCCTTTCAAAACTCTATAACATGACATATTACTCTGAAAAATAAACATATTTCATTGAAACTAGTTCACAAGCTACCTCGAATTGTACTCACATTTTATAATTAGTCAAGATCGCCTGAACAGTCTTACTCTTGTATTCATCCATTTCAGTCTACTCATCGATATCGATCGAGTGACTGAATCTTTTAAAGTCAATTGTCCACGAAAAGTTGACTTTATGTTGTAACTTTCTTCTAATTAAGCGTCTAGTAACATTCATCCATAATAGGTGAAAACAAACCTTTTAGATAGTTCATATCGTAAGCTCATAACCTAACAGGTTATATGAGCTTGTTAAATAGCTTGGATTTGCTTCAATTTCTTGATTTTCTTGAATTCCCTGAATTTCATGATGGTTCAAGGTTATGACTCAATATCTTTTATGAGCTGGTTGAATTTCTTGAATTGCTTGATTTTCTTGAATTCCTTCATATAGTAAGCTTATAACTCAATAGGTTACATGACCTTGTTCAATTGCTTGGATTTCCTTCAATTTCTTGAATTTCTTGAATTCCATGATTGTTCAAGGTTATAACCGAATACCTTTTATGAGCTTGTTTAATTTCTTAAATTTCGAGAATTTCCTTCAATTTCTTGCATTTCTTGAAGTGCTTGATTTTCTTGTATTCCTTGAATTCCATTACATCGTAAGCTTATAACTCAATAGGTTATATGACCTTACTTGAATTTCTAGAATTTCCTTCAATTACTTGATTTTCTTGAATTGCTTAAATTCCGTCATAGTTCAAGCTTGTAACTCAATGTGTCATATGACTTTGCTCAATTGCTTGAATCTTCCGCATTTCTTGAATTTCTTGAATTGCCAATTTGTGGATGATGGTTATATCTGATTTTTCGTTAAGGAAACACTGAAGGATCGTGTTTATTCGAAAGCAATTCTGAATCTACTGCCACCGAAGACAGCTATGCTCTAGAAGTTGGTTGAAAAAGAATTTTTAATTTTCTTCGATAGTTAAAAAACACTTTCACAAGCAGAATACGTAAAAACACGTCAAACATTGATATCGAAGGTGAACATTTTTATCGGATGGCCGTGATGCGAGTTGAATACTCGTTTAGAGTGAAGGCTGTCTGCACTAAACTATACAATTTTCGGAAAAATGCTATGCTATATTCTCCGAAGGCGAGTTCTAACGGAACAGGTTCAATATACGAAGGGGCTCAGATAACAAGAGCGCTGACCAACAGTAAAAAATTTAATTATAAGTTCAGATGGCTTTGCCATACGAACATGCACATAACACTTTGTCGCGAAGCAATTTTTTCCATGATTACTAGTAAAATTGGCTTTTCTCACAAAGTCCCGATTTTCCGTCCCTTGCGAAAATCCCTTTGTTTCATCTCCAACTGTACAAAAATTTTTGATTATTAGATGTGGGTCACCCTCCCTTTTACGCACACATCAATGGTCGCGCCATCCCTGAATCCGCCCCTATGCGGGAAAAATCCTGGATCCACCCCTGTTCTTTAGCAGTAAGAATAAAACGATAGGAAAACAGAACTTCCAGTGATGAACCAGCTACGAGTACTGAATCACTATTGTTCAATTGACTTTTGATGAAAGTAGCCAGTTGACGAGCGACATTATCACCGTCAAAGATCACATCGAGCTTAACTCGACCCAAACCAGAGTCCGAAGCGAAGCGAATTATTTGACATTCGGTTATTTGGGGAATCAAACCGAACCGAATTTGATTTTTGAAACACGAATCAACCGCTTAGTTAAAACGCTTTGGTCACGCTAAGCTCCAATAACACCGTATAAAGTAACAAAAACACCATGTAATAAAATTTTGTCCTTTTTTTCCATTGTAACGCTCCGAAACATATATATAATCGCGTTAGAAAGAGGAACACATATAATATCTTTAAATGAGTTATATTTTTAGAGGAGTTATTAAGATATCTACAAAGATAGAATTTTCGAAAATGATAAATGGCAAGACTAATCATACGAACAAGGCATTTCTTGTTTATATTATTATCTTGTTTGTGTTGTGCATTATACTTCGTTGAGAAATAAAAATGTGAAATGCATGCTGAAAAATTTGATGATCAAAAGCATCTTGTTTTGTTGATCAAAAAGATTGATACCCGAAAATAATAGTATAACATGATTGATACTAGTGACAATCGAAATTTCTCTACTTTGAAATAAAAAATGAGTGAGAAAGAGAAAAAATTGCTAGAGTTATTTGATCTGCAATGAAAAACGCGCCTTGCTATATTGATTTTGAGAACCGCATCAAAGCAGCTCTTTTTAAGTGCCGATGATTTTTCGTTCTTCGCCTCCAAACTGTATAATTTTGACAAGTGTGAAACCAAGAATTGTGAAGGTATAAGTGGATGACAGCTGATGAAGAAGATTTCCGAAGCTAATTTTCCCTGCAGCGAATTACCTGTCATAAAGTTTTTCCTTACATTAAGTTTAGGCATGTCCCTGTTATGGCTAACGTATTCTGTTAACAAGTAAATTTTTAGAATTTTTTCTTTCTTCAGGTAAACGATATTTATCTCACACAAAAAATTATGCACATCGGTCTTTCCATTTTATTTAAAAATTTAATTTTTTAATTAATTCTACACGTTAATTAACAGTAATTAAGGTTTTTGAATGTACTCCAAAAGCTACAGAGATTCGAGTCTTGCAGATGATAGGTACAAAATTCTATTCTCTAATTCTGCTTGATTCGAATTTTCTGGAAGGCTGTTTTCAAGCAGAAAAAGGGGGTTTGATGATTTTGCACACGGAAGATCGACTTGTATAAGGGAGTGACTAGAGGATATAAAAGATGTAGAATTAAATTTGCTACATATTAGTCTCTAGACATGTTTTTGGAAAGCTTTTTCTTAACAGGGAAAGACTAAGAATTATGAAAAATTAAAATTTGGAACAGAGAGTCGTTATTTTGTTTTTTTCTGTGAAGAAAAAGCTTTCTAAAAACATGTCTAGAGACTAATATGTAGCAAATTTAATTCTATATCTTTTATCCACTAGTCATTTCCTCATGAGCCATTGCACGTGAGCCACGATCTATTACAGCAGAGTAGCCTTCTCAATGTTCTCAAAACTTTGTCAAACTAAGGGCTCTTGTAGACCAAACATTTTAATAAACACAAATCAAAAAGTTGTATCGTTGTTGAGATATTGAAATTTTTCGAACAGCCCCGAAAAAAGTAGATTCTGGCATCTTGAAAAGGACCCTGCCGGATTTCAAAAGTATGTCGAACCAGAAAGCTATATATCAGGTTTTGTAGAGCTTCTCGCGGCGGATCTAAATCTGTATTGGGATTGGGTTAGTACCTTCTGGTTACCGAGATATGGGTGTTACCATGTTTTAGGTCTATAATCGGTATTGATGTAAGAGGAAAAATCGAGATTCGGTAATGTAATACAATGAGATGGTGTCTTACCCATATTCTTGTAGAGCAATGAAAACTGTACAAACTAGTTCGATAATGGGTAATAGAGCCTAGTTCTTCTAGGAAAAATGGGTCATTTATGCAAAAAAATCGATCATACACATCGTGCATGTGCGCAGTAAAATAGCTGTAAAATCCAAATGATATGCAGAACCAAATTGTAATTTTGTCAAAAACTGTATGAGTATGAGCTCTATCTGTCACATTCATGTAGAGGTCTGAAATCTATCTGCGTCTATAACGCTTTCCACCGAAACATTTTGATAATTTTCGCACCCTTTGTAGCCATTGGTAAATCGACTACAGCTGGGTGAAACAGCATTATAGACAGCCGGGAGATATCTTATTTTGCTCAGAATTCTTTGCTCTATAAGGCTATATGGTTCGTAAAATTTTCTGACCAAAAACGAAAGACTTGGTTTTCTAGCCTTCAGGTTTTCCAGAAACCCTATTATCAAGTTTTCTCATAAAATGGCGATATGCACCTCATCTGATAGAAAAAGCTTCGGGCTATTCAAAATAGTATTCAGATTGGTTCCAGCTTTTACTGAAAAATCAAAAACAAAGAAGTTCTTATGATTATGAAACACTGCACTGCATATTTAACACCCAAACGCTTCTTTTGCATATCTTTAATGACTGGTCCCATCTGTCTAGATATTTTGACCACTTCAGTTTGTAGAGAATTTCACGGGCTATCCAATGGTATTCTTTTGAAAAATATATAGTTTCAGTCAAGATATTCTAACTGGCTCAGTTTGTAGAGAATTTCACGGGCTATCTAATTGTGTATAATTGGAAACGTGTGTCCCTTTTTGACAGGATTTTCTCACCAATGACCTTTCGACGTTCAATATCGTCGTGTATACTATATATAAAATGAGTATAAATACTCTTCTCTTGTAACATAAGCTGAATCTAAAAGATGCATTTTGTTCAGAATTCAACACTCTATAAAACTACATGTGACTTGGCCGGTAAATATGTGTTTTTCGAGAGACAGACTCCGTCAAGACCCTCTTAGGACTTGTTGTCCCCAAAAACCTTTTTTGTGTGTTGACCATATGTATAATACTCCGTCCGACTCAATTTTATTCGGAGATTACGAATATGGCGTTAAAACTGGTTGATAAGTAAATTAGACCGGAAAAGACCAAGTTTAAGACCAAAATATATCCTATTCTGGTATACTTTTTTCCAGTAAAGATTTTTTTTCCCATAGACGCAGATAGATTTCAGACCTCTACATGAATGTGACAGATAGAGCTCATACTCATACAGTTTTTGACAAAATTACAATTTGGTTCTGCATATCATTTGGATTTTACAGCTATTTTACTGCGCACATGCACGATGTGTATGATCGATTTTTTTGCATAAATGACCCATTTTTCCTAGAAGAACTAGGCTCTATTACCCATTATCGAACTAGTTTGTACAGTTTTCATTGCTCTACAAGAATATGGGTAAGACACCATCTCATTGTATTACATTACCGAATCTCGATTTTTCCTCTTACATCAATACCGATTATAGACCTAAAACATGGTAACACCCATATCTCGGTAACCAGAAGGTACTAACCCAATCCCAATACAGATTTAGATCCGCCGCGAGAAGCTCTACAAAACCTGATATATAGCTTTCTGGTTCGACATACTTTTGAAATCCGGCAGGGTCCTTTGCTAACTTTAAACCCGTGTAATTCAGTAACAACAGACTACTTAACCTTGGAGATTTTCCCATAAATAGTAGATAGTGTGAACTACAAAACCATGCGTGAACTACAATCGCGAGCTCAAAACATGATTTCGTTATTTTGTATAGATGGAGCACTAGGAATCCAAATCCAGAAAACCTTGAATTTTCCTGCGGCACCCATTTGAAACAGAGTCGACCGTGAGACTTTCAAGCATATTTCCAAATAGATTATATGCCAAAGCATATCTGGTAAAAGCTTGACGGTCTCCGGTGTTTTCATTTTTAATACAGACGATTTAAAAGTTGCAATTTTGTCCAAAAATGACCCTTTTGGGCGATTTTAACGAATGATTTTCTCCATGGAAACCTCTAATATACTGCTGGAATACACAAGGTGTGCTATCGTAGTCCATGCTACGATTTGTGGGTTTCGCTAAAATGGCTTCGGGGCTAGGTCGGGGCACCGAGTTCTAGAATCTTGCTTCAATCAGTGTATTTCTGCTATAGTATATTAAAATTTCATGAAAACCAGTTTGATATGCACCTTTTCACAAGGAATTCAATGGTAATACTACAACAAGTTAATTCTACTTTTAATGCGGTCCTATGTGCGAGCTTCACCGAAGGTACTTCTAACGGGTTTCTCCTGATGGATTTTCATAAGTACTAATTTTTTTAATCTAATTTTCAACCTAAAATCCATCATTTATCGAGGATCTGTCATTTATTGTTCACGTTCTATTATCTCATTCTTATATCTATTTGTTACTGTTATCTCTTACTTTTTTCTTCTCTTACTCTATTTTTCGCTAGCTATCGCATCATATATTGTCAAACGTTAGATCTAAAATGATTTTGTCGCTGGCCTTTTCTATGAATCAATAAGCTATAAAGCAAGGACTTCGCTAAGGTTTCTTTATTCTCATTACGTTTGTTACTGAGTAGAACCATTTGTGCAATATCCTAAGACCCCGTTAATTCAAAACTTCCACAAGTTTTTATTTTTGACATTCTTTCATATATTCTGATAGAGTTGAGCACGCTGATTCCGGATATCACCTTATTTTTTCCATTCGAGTGTATGTTAATGACGGAAAACTCGAAATACTGTGCAGAGGTGAAAAAACTCAAAAAAACGCTTTTTTTGCATAAATTGCGTGCTAGTATTTTTCTCGTAACTCTTAGACGAACAAAACCCACTTTCTCAGATTTCTCATCGAAAACTGAGTCTAGACACTTTCTCTGAGAACTCAATTTTTGGCAACTTCCGGTTTTGAAAGCTCGAGGGGAAATTTCTTTGCTCCTCTGTAAAAATTGATCAATTTGAAATCTTTTTCAAATATGGTTTTTTTGATCTTCAGACTTTGTCTGTCTTCTGAGAACCAATCAACTTCTTGACATGCTACGTGAGCTAACGATCGTACTCAAAACTTGTCCAAGGATTTTTGTAATCAACGTTGTTTATAGTTAAGGGGGAGGCGCGAATAAGATTATTAAAGAAGTTAATATTATTTTAATTGTGAATAATGGATTTTTCTTTTTCATTCAAATCATTCTGCTCTTTTTTACAGAAAGGCTGATCAGAGAAAGCTGAGCAGAGTAACTACATGTGGGTAGAAGACGAAAACCAATAGGACTAATATAAGATTGTCGTACCGACTTCCACCTCTGCATGAATAAAAATTGATCTACAATATTTTGCAAAAATAATTCATCACTTTGTTTTTTATGTTTTTTCTATAACTTAAACGGTTTTGGTAACAAGTAATACTGTCACATAATATTATATTTCAGTGTCAATTAACAGTGCATAATATCAATCCTAAACGTTGTGCTATAAAATTAGGTTATGGTTCACATTGCGATTTTAGAAATTTCAGACAGTGCATACCTATTGTAAGATGTAGAGAGCAATAGATATTTGGTGGGCAGAGGTGGAAGTCAGTACGACAATCTTATATTAGTCCTATTGGTTTTCGTCTTCTACCCACATGTAGTTACTCTGCTCAGCTTTGAATTCTTATTCCAGAAGCTTTTTAGAAACCTTTCAAATATCGAAGCACTTTCACTTGGTTGTTAAAACTGTTATTGAACTTCATCGTGCAGCATAGATAAAATGAAGTCTACATTGATATTCCGCAGCAGCTTGGAACAATTTGACAGGGTTATGAATTCTTTTAATTTTCGATGCAAATACTAGAAAATGGGTTATTTCGTATAGTATAAGTTTTCACTAGTTTTTTGCAAGCTTTTTCGAATAACACACATTGCCACGAGATTCAGCATGGTCGATAATCTGTGTTCCACGTGTTTCGGAAGTTTCCAAAGATGAAGTTAAGCCGATAGGTACATCTTGGGAACAGCGTCCGAACTGTGATAGATGGAACCTAGGGGCTTATCTAGCTCTGTAGAGCGAAGTCCGATGGTTCAAATCGGCCTCTTAGAAGTCAAATTCCACCTTCTTTTCGAGTGATGGAAATCTCCTAAACTTTCGCTCAAAACGGTACACTATGGAAGACCTTTCAGGAGAACTTTATTTTACTATGTGTGATGTGTCCTCTTTCAGAAACTAAAAACTCAAGGTTCCTTCGACTGTCCTGTGAAGACCTGTATTCTCTTGTAGACAGAACGAGAAAAAAGACCGAAGAAAAGAATAATTCTTCCGTTTTTTTTCCATAGAGAAACGCAAGATAAAAATACAGACTACACAGTGACAATTTGCACATCATTTTGGACTCGAAATGCACACTTGAGGAATGCACAATAGCGGGCACACTTTATTTTTTACAGTGATAGTTTAGAAGGGCATTCAAAAACCAAAGTACTTTCTGTTGGTTTTTCTACACCTACTCCTACAATTTCTCATATACTTTTTTAAGCGAATTAGTATAAAAGGCAAATGGATATTAAAGAAATCAAGAGAAACTTGCAAAAGAAATTTTTTTCCTCTCTGTACTTTTTCCAAAGAATTGATAGTCATAGGGATCACTGACTTAACTGTCCAGTGAAACCACTGACACTTAATCCTCGACAGCTGTTTGGGAGTCCAGCTGGACCCATCTTAAATTTTGTGTACATTGTATCATCACTTACTATATTTTTTTTCATATGCCGGTAAAATTGCTGGAATATTCGCGGCCAGAGAGCATAAGTAGGGCTTTTGAGTGATGTAACTCTCCCCGGAATAGGCCAGTCTGGAACGAAAATTTCTGAAAAACGCCCTAGTAGAGGCAGGGCAGTTTTTCACCAAAAAAAGTGCAATGTGCGAAACCACCGTAGACGACCATGGCCTTTTATTCTGTCGGAAGGGTTGTGACAAGTCTAAATCAAACAAAAACCATCGACCCTTTCGATGCCTTTCTTAGTGGGTTCAACTGGACCCGTGAGTAGCTATCGAAGGTGAACAGCCGTCAAGGGTTAACAATCTCGTTGTTATCCATAGCGTTCGCTCAGACTAGAGTGACTAGATGAGATGAGAATCGGCATTACAAAGATGATATTCAAAAATATTCCCAGACAAATTTTTTCTCAACGTTTTATGTTCTGAGGCAACTATACAGCTAGATTGATCAAATGACGGTGCATTGAAAAAAGTTGCATCATGAAGAAAAACTATTATTACATGCAGGCTTTTTTCACTAGAATAGTCAGATCAGTAATAAGACAAAACGTAAACTTTTTTTCATCAGATAACGTCGGAACAACAATAATGCTGATAATTGAAAGAACGTGTCAAATCCAAGACTATTACCATTCTAATACCCACGTTGTTACTATATTTGAAGTTCAAGTAACTGTAGCGACCTCGGCAGTATAATATTTATCATCGATATATGTTGTTGATGTTGATTCATGTTAGCAAGTACAATGCATACCAAAATGATACTAAACGCTTTCCCAATGGTTTTTAGATTTGGAATATTTACTAAAAAAGATGATAGTTTGTTATAACACATGAATTTGAGAGAAAATTCAATATCAATCTTCAATTTTAATATTTCATATGGTAAAATTTTATATCCTGTCGTATTATTCTCGTAAGATAACGGGTGTAACATGTTTATCATTTTCATCTCAAGTTTTAGATTTCGAAAGCTATTAATATTATTTATGTCAGTTTTCATTAACACAAACAATAACTGATTATTATTTTATGCCTTACATAAATTCTGTATTATATTTCCGTCTTCTTTTTTTTTTCTTCGTGATCAATAATGATATATTTCACATTTGGAATAACAATTAGAAACATAAACGATCTACAATAATATGCATTGTAATCAAATATCAGAAATCATTTTACGTATCAACATATTCCGTATATCTATCAATCAGTGACAAATATTTGTAGAACAAGGAGAGGACATAACAATTATTCTCATTTACTCAGTTCTCTGATTCTTGCAAGAATAGTTCTTCATCTACAGAAGGCACGTCACTTATACTGTTAGAAAATAATTATATTTCAGGTATGTATTCTGTCAAAACATTTTTTTATCTCCATTTAAATATTCATTTGAACTGTTAACAAAACAAAAAGTGTTATTGAAAAGACTTTATAGAGTCTACGAACATTAAAAGTTGCTGTGTGATAAATCTAACGATTTGTTCGCTGATGTTATCGCATTACCTGAAATTATGGATAAATTAGGATATATTCTATCTGCCTATAAGATCTGTGTTAGATACCTTCTCGGTTAGTGAAATGGAGTAGATAACTTTTACAAAAACTGGTACAGAAAACGCAGAAGTGATCCCGTTAAATTTGTTTTACAGTTTTGATCCCGATTAGAAATTTACTTATTTCTTCTGAAGAATTGATTCCGGTTGTTGTCTTATTTGTTACAGTTTTTCCCGTATAGGTCGAATTATACGTGCAAACTTTGAATGCGTTTATTTCGTCAGGTTAGCAGTTAACATTTTTAACTCTTTTCTAATCATGACTGAGTCCATTGTACAATGGCACTTAGAAATTGGCAAGAATATTTTAAATGCACAAACGAGATTGATCTTTTGAACTGTATAATAAAAGATAATGTGTACAGAAGGCGAACGGAGATGTTAAACAAGATTATCGATTCGGAATACAGAGAATACCGAAATCAAAGGTTGTACGTATAATTCTACCTGTATGTGACAAACTTTAACAAATAAGACAACAACCGGAATCAATTCTTCAGAAGAAATAAATAAATTTACATAGAAGTTGATGTATATGTTTGGTAGTTTTAAATTGTGATTTCATTTGAAAATTCTGTATGTGTCTTACGTATGTAATAAACTTACATGAGACGATAGAAATGATGACGAAAATCCAACAGTAAGAGAGTATGTTAACCTTTTGTACCATTTATCGCATAATTTACTCTATATCGTATTTTTGTCAATAATTATTTAACCACATATGTATCAATCTTCAATTAAAAAACAATATTCAGTTAAAGTCATAGTTGTCTGTTAGTACCTAGTTTTTATTTTAAGATAGCTATACGCTCATTGAGGTTTACATCGTCTTATGCTCTTGTCTAATGCATATATAAGCTTATGTAATTAGAACGTTTCATACTGATTGTACCATTCTATGAGTAATCTAGTATCTGTTATCATTTGATATATCATTGAAGTTGCTATTGAGATTCTCTATTTAGAAAATATAACACATAAAATTTTAGGGTTTTATTACTTAAAAGTAAATGTTTTTCTTGTACTTAAGTGATTTGAGAAATGAGTAATCAAAGTGAGAATGATTTATGTTCTCGAATAAGTAAATGGATTTATCATGAATTATGGAATTGTAACTATAGCCCATCACGTGACAATTGCATTGCTTATGGAAAAGCATTAGTCAACATTGCATCTGCTGATGGATATTTAGGCGACGATGAACTGAATTGGGTGGTCGGATATATGGCTGCTATTGGTAAGACAGAAAAGATGACTGATAGATTTCATATCCTAGTAACGTATTTATCAAAACGCATATTAGCAAATTGCATTAGTGTAGCTATCGTAGATTTATCCTACACTCTAAAAAGAATGCGACTTCCAGGAAGACACATAAGTCGGATCCCAAAAAGCTGCATTTTAGTGTCTCCTTTGAAGACACATGATGCGACTTTACCTGGTAGTCACTTTATAGCGTCCTTGCTCTAGTCGCATTAAAGACACGTAAGTCGGATCCCATTTAACCGTATTTTAGCAACTCTTTTGAAGTCGCTTTGATGTGTCTTCTGGAGAAGACACATTAAAAAAGTTTTCGTTCCAGCCAAGAATTGAACTCGGTCTACTCGCTTATGGAACGAATGTGTACACCACTGAACCACACAGACACATTAGTTATTAGTCTTATTGGCCTCCTACGCTGACATTTCGTGAGACTTTGATTAAAAACTTAGAGACGCATGGAAGGCGGAATGATCTGACTACTAGGCGCCTTTCTCGTTCACACGTCTTCTATGCGACTCTAACGTGACTTCTATATGCCTACCAGTACACGCATTGAAGACATATAGAAGACACCTACTATTTTGAAGTCGAAATCTAGTCACATACAAGACACTTTTTCTCGGCAAACACATCACTGAAGTCGCATTTTTTTAGAGTGTAGTGAACGTATATTCGTGTAAGTGTCCTTGTAAGTATTGTCCAACGTTCACATGTTTTTTTTATGAATAAACAAAGTATTTTAGTCATTTTATCTTCGTATTAAATAGCCTATAAATATCTGGAAGATGTTCAACAGGTAAAACAATTCGTTATTTTAAGACAGTTAGACTTTTCTTTGATCTCCATTTCTACACTTAGAAAAAACAATGTTATAAATCATATATTTGAAGCTATTAATATATTAAGTCTAATTTGGACGATTTTTCCATCAGGTTAGTCTAAAATCAAGCTTCACAAAATGATTATTGAACACTATCTATAGCTGATAGATAACAAGTCTACGTCCTGTATGTTGTTGAGTATGCAAATTTGCTTAAATTACTAACTGTGAACCGTCATCTTTCAGCAAAAATTCATAATAAATGCTAGAGTAGTGTAAAGCGTATAACTTATAAGCTACCGCACGACAAATCATTGAAATAGAATTAACTTTAATTTTGGTAAAATGTACTTACGAGGAAAGGTCCCTAGTGCCAACTTGGATTTTCTTTAAAAAAGACTTCATTATGAGTAATTTTTTAGGCTGATCACGAATCTGATATCAATTATCCCCATATGGTCTTTCAGAATCTCTGTTCAAATTCAGTGTCTTCAGGAACCCATAGCGAACTTTCGTTTAAACAAATTCTGATAGTGCTCGATTGTATAGCATATCAAATAACCCCTGGGGCACAGCTGGAATCGGTTGAGAAAAGGTAAACCGGTCCGATCCGGCCGATCTAAAAGTGTAACCGGACCGGTGCGGCCGGTGGGAATTATAACTCAAACTGGCGAAAACCTGGCGAAGCTTTTTGAAAACCGATTTTCAGAAAGAACTTTCCCCAGAAATGAAATAATTTACGAGCACATGTAAGAGAACCTTCACAGTAACGAGTCTGTAATATTTAACCTTAAAATAAGTGATGAAAATAATAACTGTCTTGAGAATCGTCTTATTTATTCTGACTGGAAAAGACTTGAAATTTTAGTTTTTTGACGAAAAATAGGGTAAAAAGAGCAGATGTTTCAAAAGTTTCATTCGGTGAAATACCGTTCTCTAGCGGTCCGGTTGACTTTTTCAATCAGTCCGGTTTACCGGACCGATTCCAGCTCTGCCCGATGGACAAGTTTGAGAAATAAGGAACAACTTTTAATTGACTGATAGGTTGTGTATAAAGAAAACACTTCAATGATCCATATTTTGGCTGGATAAAATACTAAAATTTTTTGAAAATTTGTCCTCTGTTTTTCAAACCTTGATCACAGGGATTATTTGATATGCTCTACAATCTGGTATCAGAATTTGTTTAAACGAAAGTTCATTATGGGTCCTTGAAGACACCGAATTTGAACAGAGGTTCTGTAAGACTGTATGGGGATGAACGGATATCAGATTCGAGATTAGCCATAATTATCCATAATCAGGTATGTTTCAAGGAAGATCCAAGATGGCACTCGGGAACCTTTCCTCGTTGGATAAGAATACCACTGATATAAACTAAACATCTGTGTCCTTTTTTCAGGAGCACCGGCTGATACCATTGAAACTATTAAAAAGTACAAAGCCAATTCCGAACAATTTGACGATATTTTTAAAAATGTTAAGGCAACGACCAGCGCAAAAACTGGTTTGATCTACGATGGATTTAAAGCAGCCTCGGCCGACAATGTTTTACACGATAGAGAAAAAGATGCGATTTATAAATTGGGAGATAAATTCGGATTAGAACGGCATATTGTCGAGCAAATTGAACAAATATTTCAAGAAGAACAAAAATTAAAAGAAAAGAGAATTAAACTACTCTTTCCTGATGGTTATCCAGATTTTACTAAATAATGGAAACCGAAACTGAAAACCTATCAAGAAACTTCATCTTGACTGCGTCCTCAAATAAACTCATTATTTCTTTTTACTATTCAATTGTAGTGTTAGAATTCAATAAAATAACAGAAAAAAGAAACGTCTTAAACGAAAATAGTTTGTAAATTTATACTAACTTGTCATTCTTCATGGCATCTATAGGAAGCAACTGAACCAAAAGCAGTTCTTTGATTGAATTGAACTGAGAAATAACTTCGCTATGCAAAGTATTCTACACTAAAAAGCTGAAATGAAAAATCCTCTAAAACTGTGTTGTAAAAAAAGTAAAGTTGAAACTTTACTTTTGTGAACAACAAATAAAAGTGTGCACTGTGCTACATTATTACCGTTTATATTGCCTTCACTGTAGAAAAGTTATTTAGAGGTCGTACCCGCGTCGTGCAGAATAAATTCACTGTTAAACAACATTTAAGTTGCATTTGTCACCGAAAGAACGATCATTGTTCAGAAAAGTGAGCTGGTAATATACGATGCTGGCTTTATGACTTCCTTATAACTTTTAATAAAACACTATGAAGAGCTGTCCGAAGCTTAATTTTAACCGGAAAAGCTAACTTCACAATTTGACACTATTGGAATTCTCAATACAAACGAATAGACTGTGATAATTTTTGTGATTTATTTCAAATATAAAGAATTTGATAAAATAATAGAATCATAATCATCATTCATGAATGAAGATTTTTATGATATTGGTGTGCTACGTGCATCTGAATTTCTTACCAGTTTCATTCTTGCTGTCCATGAGCTATTCTTTCGAGAATGTACCACATTTACATCGACTTTGTGCGAATTGTTCGAGAGTAACACGACTAGTTTAACTCGGGCTCCTGATGACGAATATCACGTTTAAAACATTTTAAAACAACGGCATGGTGGCCTTCTAGACCTGCGGAAATCCCATTTCCCAGCAGAACAGTCCTTGTGTGGGTATTTTCACCATCTTTTAGTGACACACTTTCATGAGCTGGTACCGTCAGATTAGCTTCTATATCTGCAGAGCTACAAAATCACTAGCGGATAAAAGTTTCAAAATGTCAAGCACATTCTCAGGAAAATATTTAAAAACATCATTTTTTCCGAAAAGTAGGCCGTTCTTGTAAACCATTTTCCTCCCATATAGATGTCATGTCGAATATAAATATATATTTGTCTCAAAATGAATATACTGACTGTTTCACAGGCTTTCGAAGGTGAGAAACTGACGCTAAGAAGCCTTCTAAACTGATCCATCTTG
>CAJNOQ010000304.1:0-55677 GCA_905250885.1 Didymodactylos carnosus | reverse complement strand
AAAAAACCGTGTCAATTCTTTTTACCGCCGTTGTCTACGCATGATCTATTGTATTTTTCGTGCCCCAACTGCTGATTTACATTCCACTTTTGCTCTCCCAACTATAGAGGAAAGATATAAAAAATGTTTGGATAAAAGACTAAATAGTATTCAGGTGCACGAGCAGGAGTTCTTAGAATGTGTACTGTTGAATAAAAACATTGTAAACAATTTCTTTGCACACTATCAAAGGAAATACTGTATAAAATGGCTACCAAGAGGTAGACCTAACAAAAGAATTGTAAAGTTTGCATCAAGTAAAAACGAAACGTTTTTTGATATTCTCTGTGATTTTGTGTGGTCAACATGATTCCCTTATTTTGTTTTTGTTTTCCTGTGTTGTAAACGCCTAATCTCTATTAGAAGGAAGTAACGAGGGATGATATTTTTAAAGACACTATAATTTGTAGCCTGTATTTATTCTATTTGTAAGTGTACGTTCATAAGTAGCTTGTATAAAATCTCTTAGTCAGTGTATTAAATTATCTTTAGACTGACAGCGCCCAAGTGGCGAACCAGTCTTCCCGCTTTCTCTTAAATAAAGCTCTACACAAACAAACAAAATTCATTAACTTTCTTTTCGAAGAAGGACATATTGATCTCATCTATACTTATTAGATTTTTTAATCAAAGAGATTTTATGTACATATTATTATTGTTTCGTGCACATATTTTTAATTACTCCTGTTTATCTATGCGGTAGATGTTTATGATCATTCAACTGTATACGTGAAACTTTCATATATCAACGTAAGTGTTGCCAATAAAAGTCTCTTGATTTGTTATAATTGAATAAAAAGTAAGTGTGTTTGTATGTGGTGTGTGTGTGTGTGCGCGCATACTCATCATCATCATTAGTCTTGGCATACTGCTGTGTGAAAGTAAAATTATTCAACCCTATCTTCGTCTTCTAATCTATTTTCATTATTGAATAAATCACACTACAAATACAAATACATACATAAGAGTTCTATATTGGATAAAAAACAGTCATCAGAAGATAATCGGCGGCCGACAATTCTTTTCATGTTTTTCAATTTGTTAGTACAGAAAATGTCATGTAATCAATAGAAAAGACAATTTTCCAATTATTGAAATATTCATTCGTCATGAGATTTGAATATCAGTTTAAAATGATAAAATTTTTTTAACTGTATTTTAATGAAGTTCGAATAAGAAATTATTTGTTTACTATATTTTTATAGGCTATAAGATAAAAAGTTGAACTATCAAGGCAATATGTAGGAGAATGTCTTTTTATTAGAATTTCAAAAGAAAATGAGAACATGCAATTGAACTATTGTAACCTTTAATTTGTTTCTCAATGTACTTAGGGCATACCAAAAGTAACGAGATTTGCAGATAAAGCCTCACAGACTAGAGGTAGTTAAGTTTTCACTTCAACAAGTATTTGAGCTAGTAGATACGATTACCCACGCGCAATAAATTTGTTTCAAAACATTTGCTGAAAGCTTTTTTCCAGATCATCTTTGATTAAAAAATTGAGTATTTTGGTTACAGTACTGCATACAGCGATTAAGAACTATTTTGATCGGTTAATTTGCTTAGACATGGCCGATTAAAGAAATATAACGAATACATGAAGTGGTAGTAGATCACAAGTTCTAGATTTGACACACATAAACGGACTTCAGTTACCGTTATTTCAGCTGAAACCATAGCAACACATCAGAAAAACGGTCGGTTAACCGCGGCTGACCGACCGTTTTTCCGGTTAATTGTGAGGTTAACCGCCGGTTTTTCTAATTAGAAAGATTTCAAGAGAGGAATCTCTACCGACTACAGTTTGACGCAACAATTTAGGCTTACAACAATGTTTCAAGCCTTTTCTCAAACTAACTAGCACACTCTTAAAAGATAGACAGATACGGAAAGAGAGCAAATTTCTAATCACCAATACTATATCAAAAATTTCCTAAAACTGCTTTATCAAGGAAGTGAAGCAGCAAAGATCATCAGATAGTGTTTCGAACATCAAAAAGTCATTATGACAACGTTCAACCTTTATATTCACAAAGCTGTTTTTTAGTATCTCGCATCAAAACGCATCTAAATGTTTTATATTCACCGTATTCTACGAGTCCAATACTACGTGGTTTTCAGGTATTCTATCTAATTCATACGCTTAATAAATCAAACGACATTTAATCAATGCATTGAGTGCTGTAACAAAAATTGATGAATTTTTTTCAATCAAAGATGATTCGAAAAAAACTTTTAATAAATGTTTTAAGACAAATTTTTTTGTGCGTGGGTAATCATGTCTACTAGTTCAAATACTTGCTGAAGTGACATCTTGATTACCTCTAGTCTGAGGGTTTTATCTACAAATCTGGTTACTTTTGATATGCCCTAAGTAATGAAATGAAATACTAAAATCTCGTTGGAAACTCATTTAGAATTTTGTTGTACAAGATATTGAATACAATGATTGTCACATATTAAACATGATTAAATTGATGTTTAATAGTCTCTATTTTTGTAATAAAAAATAAAAATAAAAAATACATTAGCAAAACTTCTTCGAGTTGTTATTATTCATCTATACTTTTTCGTGCAAATAAACGGCACAATATATGAACAAAACACAATAAGAATTTTTCTAATGATAAGAGGTTTTACTGATATTTGAAATTTTATAAAAAATGTGTATATACAGATTTGAATATTGACAATTTAACCGAAGGCTGTTTATAAAAGTTGTTGATAACTGTACACATACTATTGATAACATGACATGTTTTACTCATTCATATTCGTTCATGCAAAATTTTTTTTTCAACCTCCCTCTTGAAATTAACTCATCGATCTTTTCACTTTTTCAAAATTTAATGAATTTGCCTTTAAGGCGTATAGTATGTGTGTGTGTGTGTTAAGTTGAAATATGTATGTGTCGAATTTTAGAAATCTATCAAGTAAAATGTTCAGGTTATTAACAAACATACGTCATGAAGTAGATTCTGACATATTTCTAGAATAGAAAAAAAATTTGAACATAGTCCTTCTTCTAAGAAACTAGACAAGGAAAATTTGTTAACATAACTAAGATTTAATGATTCGTTATATTATCAAATTCTAATAAATGTGTGTTGTCAAGGTCGATTAATTTTATATAACACTAAATCAATATCTATTTTAAATGTCGGTATCAATCATAGAATGAACTATTATCATCTCTCTCATATAACAGCTGTAATATGTGATTATTTTTTGATTAAAAATAATTTTCGGAACGAAACATTCCGACTAATTTTATTTCATTTTTCATTTCTCATGATTAATATTATGACACATATGTTACCAAAAGGAAATTAAAATTTTCTCATTATCAGTTCGTCATTTTTCTTCTTCTGATAGAATAAAATTAAAACGAAAAAAAAAATAAACAAACAGAATAAGCAGAAATACAAAATATAATAAAAAAAAGAAGAAGAAGAATTTTGGTGTCAAATTCACTTTTGGAATGTGATGAGGTTAATAATATTTTTTTTTTGCTTTCGCCGATGGTTTATATGGTTCTAAATGATGACTTTTATAGTATTTTTCACTATGAGTTTTTTTTGCACATTTATCACAAAATAATTCTTCACAATCATTACAACGTTTTGTTGCATTATCATTACAAACGGTACACCTAGAATATAAAAAAAAATTGAAAAACATTCATATTACAAGTTTTTTTAAGAAAACTTAAACGTACCATGGTAATTCATCTTCCTCTTCATCTATTTGCTCTTCGGGGAATAACGGTTTTGTAGATGGTAATGTTGCTCTATCTATACCTAATGCACGAATACGTTCTTGAAGTTGTTGATCATGTTCATCTTCAGTTTGTTTGTTTTTTTGATCTAGTGTTAATTCTGCATTCATCTGTGCCATTAGATCATCGGGATTTGTTGACATTTTTCCTTTAGGTAAAGTATTTCGAGTCGATGATGATGATGATTGATCTCCTCTTAGTGCCTGTAGCCGTTGTTGTAATTGGTCATCAGTTGATTGCTGTTCATTTAATTCTATACGTGACTGTTTTAATCGTTGGTCATCAGTTAATTGCTGTTCATTTGATTCCATACGTAATTGTTTTAATCGTTGTTCAAGATCATTCGTCTTATTTGGTGGTGGATTATAGAATTGATCAGTAGAAGGTAATTTTTCTATACGTTTTATAAAATTTTTTGGTGGTGGTTGTAAAAGTTCATGTTGTATTTGATGATAACATTTTGAACATACTTCATGCATAACATAATTTAATTTTGGTACAGCAATTTTTTGATATAAACAATTTGAACAATAGCTAAACTGACAAACTGGACAAATTTTTTTTGTCACAGTATTTCCAGCACGTAATAAACTACTACCAATTTTTTGTTGACAAGAAGCACAAATACCGTTACTACTCATTTCATTAGAAAAATCTATAAAAGATAAATCTAGATATATTAAGCGTCATAAATTGATTACAACATTATCATTATGTCAAGTCTTGAGATGGATAGAATGTGTGACAAGTGAGGTAGAAAGCAGCTTTGTTCAGTGTATTTGTATTAACGCCTCTATACATTTGTATCTTGACAAACCCCTATTTCAGCGTTTTTGGCACCATACCAGCCAAAAGTAGTTCTAACGGATTTGTAACGGATTTTCCTCTTAATGTAATCAAGATGGGAAGAAAACGACAATTTTGCACAGTAACGACAGTAACACTCGAAGATAAAAATCACTTTAAAAAAATTTGTAAAATTGAAGAACTAATTTATAAATTTTTATTTTTCCAGTCAATTTCAAAACTAATTTATCTTTTATGTCTTTAATTGTTAACGACATAACGAGAAAATTTGATGTATATGAATTGAAGAATTTATAACGTTATAAACATGTGGTATAAAATGCATATATTTACACAATAGGATATCCAAAAGGCTTTGATTTTGTTTGTACATAAAAGTACATAAATTCGGATTAATTCGTTGTTAAATATGTGTCGCCCGTGCGTAAACTTCATTTTTGTATAACAACAAAAAGAGGGGTTATTCTCTTTATTATTAATACAAAAGTCATTTGAAAACTAATCCCAAATTTGAACAATGATACAGTACTTTAGCTTAAATACATTCAAAATCTCATAAACTCAACGTGTTTTCAATAAATTTTGTAGCCATTACATGAACATTTCACATGACCTTTACTCTCTATTCATCATGAGTTGAACTTTAAAATGGTATTCGGATTTGTTTTGTGTTTTTTTGAGTGTTTCAATGAAATGAAAGATGACAGATCAATCATATCCATTAAAAAGATTGAATTCAATTTATGTTTGGTGTTAAAACGTATTGCTCAAAGCTCTATATATTCACGATTAATTAAACAGCTATTGTTTTTAATAGAAAAAAAACAAACGTAAAAAGAGCAGAAAATTGGTTCAAATGTGAACGAATGTACTAAATACTTCTTTTGAAAATGATGCAACCTCCGTTTTATCTATCGTATTCATTCTGTCGACGCATTAACTAAACAATAAGGAACGATATTCTTTATCCAGAGGCATAGTTGACCTAGAGTATTAATAATTACAGAACATACACACACAACTATCGCGAATTCTATTGTATTCTTAATTCTAATAATAAATCACACAAATATATTAATCTTACAAAACAACAACAATCTATCGTCTATATTTAAGAAATCTTGACTAAAACATTAACCAATTGCTCATGCACGCAAGTGTAAGCCTTAATGTTCACATTTATGACATTAATATATGTGATAAAAGTTGATAGTAGTTCTAGCAACATTTTTGATTATATAGCACTGTCCACAACTATTGTTAATACTGCTGCTAAAAAGAGTAAAAAATGTTATATCACATGGAAAAAAATGAAATGTACGTGATAATTTGTGTATATGTTTTTGATAACTAACGCCTTTATACCAAAAATCTAGAACAATAGTGTCTTTTTTTACTGTTCATTGCTATAGAGGGTCATTTAAAGAATAAAATACATAACACGGACAATCAGACTGAATTCTTTTGTCCTAGATCATGAATATTGGAAATTTCTGTCACAAAAGAACAGGAAAAAAGACGACAGTGTAGTATTGTTTCTGTCTCAAATCTCTTCATTTATACATATAAATATAATGTACAACAAAATATAAACTAGTGTGAGTTTCAATATACTAAATCAAAAACAAGCATGTTAACAGCTTGAAAATATTATTTGTTATTTTAACATGGTCTGCAATATTCTTTACAGCAGAAATGGTTTATTGTAGTTAAACAATTAATTTCGAAAACAACGAGTGTCTTCTATTTTTAGATATGTAAATTGCCGTCAAATGAAGAGCCGACCAAATGTTTTCTTATCTGTTATTATCGATTGTAATCATCATTGCAAGGACTGTATATATACATCACATCAATCATTATCATTCGGTTTTTTACAATTTTCTATTCTATTGAATAACAATAAAATTTAGATAATGTTAAACGCTGTTTTTTCTCTAACGAGTGGAGTGTCATTCTTATCTGATCGATAAGAATAACCACAACGTTTGTGACACATTCTCACAAATTTTTTTTACAGTCAGTTTCAAGCGGATCTTCTTGAAAACATTTTTTTCAAAACTTGCATTCGATCTGAACGAAATTTTCACAGATTAAAGGACATGATTAGAAAATGTTATGATTATATTTATATTCGAAAAGCTGAATTGTTCAACAGTTATTAGTTAAAATATTGAATTTTAAAAATTGTCGATGCAAAAATCTCGATTTAACATGAAACTTTCATACGAATATTTCAGTATGGTATTTTTGTGAGAAAAATATGCCTTACATGACGGATAAACAAACTGTAATCTAAAGACACTGTGTATTCGTTTGGCGTAGTTTAGACTTTAGAGCACTCTAAGACGACGTTGTACAGAGGTTCGCCATGTCGTACTTTGACGAAACATCGTCTTTTTGCGTCTTCAGCGGCATGAATCTGCTCTATAAACCCACATAATCAAAGCAAGAACCCAATGGAGCATAGAGCATAAAAAATAGTTGGCTTTAACGATCTTGCTTCATGAGTGATTTCGAAAACGTTTGTAAAATTCAACAAAAATTAATAGTAGGGTGTATAAAGCAATACAGATTCTGATAGAAGATATGGAAGGCTATTCACTCACATAAAAAGCTTGAAATCGGTTAGACAACTGAAAATCGATTTATTTAAGGGGGGGGCCTCCTTAATGTTTTTAAAACTGTTATCATGTCTAATCAATTACATCATTCATACACACACATATTGTGAAGAGAGTGAAAAGAGTGTCAAAATATGAGATCATAGATGTCATCATAATAATGATATCTCAGATACTGAAGAGAAGAAACTTATCGATGTAAAAATGTGTACATTAGTTCGTATCGTAATCTCAATCGATCAAAATTTAAGTAGTTCTTGATGAACAACTATATAGAATATGCATGCACATTAATCAACGAAAATTTTCTATTGACATTCGTCGTACTAGAAGATCTCATTAAGAAAAAGTGAAGGAAAAACGTTTGTACAATTTTAATTATACAAAAATTAGATTCTAATACTATCTTTAATACATCTATTGGTATTAAAAAAAAGAAAAAAAATATTTGACAACATCATCAACGGATAAAGCTGTTCTGTCTGACAAATCTTTCTGGTTAAAACGTCATCTTTCTTGATTATGATCTTAAAATGGTATGACTTCAAATTTTTTTTAATAATAGTAGCATGCATGACTCGAAGGCTGTCGTTGATATCATTATCAATGAGAAAAAGTGAAATACGATAACCATTTTCATCTAAAAATGCTCTATTTTAAAAAGAAAAAAAAATTAGAATTATAAAATTCAATTGTTCTTAATATCACCAGGTGTTCATCATCTCATTATTCTAATACAGTTTCATTTGTTTCTATTATTTTAAATGTCTGATTTTGGGTGTTTTTCTTCTCTTTACACACGTGCTCTGACGTAATCACTATTTTCTTACTCTACGATCACATTTTTATTTCTATTAAAACAAGCAAAAAAAGAAATTTGTTACAGTTCAATTGATCGTATATTACGATGATGAACTAAATCAAAAATAAACTTGATTACACAAGTATTCTCACTATAATTATACAGAACAAACATAGATAAATATATGCACTTCATCTCTACAGAAAAAGAAATTGTTGTTGTTGTTGTCATAAGATGACACACTACTGACAACAACAATATACTATTACGCCATTATATAGTATATCGTAAATGAACGTCAATAGTGTAGATGTATGTATACATAATAAGACATTTCAACAAACAATATACGAGTAATTACTATTCACATTTGCCTTACAATATCTATTTTCTAATAGATTATTTATTATTTATTATAACATAAAAATGTCATTCTATTTGTATGATGCTCTTTTCTGAAATTTTTCATAATACACTTTTGATTTATCGATATTTTCAGATTTTGAATAAAAATTCGAACTCAAAATCTAGAAGTGAAAATTTTCTATTGGCAAAATATAACATATCTAGACAAGATTGCAAATTTGATTCGAACTTCCTCTGTGTTAAATTGACTTCTCATATTTATGATCTTCAACTGTTATTCTTGGAAGCCTATGATGTGTATTCAAACGGTTGTTAAAGGTTTCATGTAAATTTTTCCAAATATATCACCCTCAAAAAGAAGCATACAATCATAACATAATCTTTTCTGTAGGCAAATAGAAGGCAAATATTGACTAAACTAGACAAGTTCGCAAATAATAAAACCTGCTATTGTCATGAGTTTTTTTTTTTCCGCTTATTAACAATTCTTTACAAGTCTACTGTTTTTTTTTTGGAAAACAAATTTCTGTTGAATGATGAATAGTCGATTATCCAGATGACGTTTTTTGAAGTTGATGAGCTTCGACTGCATAAGTTTTTTCTATTCAAGTGCTCCATCATACATAAAACGATAGAAGAAAAAAAAAAACGAATTATAATATCGTAAAACAATAAACAAAGAGGTCAAAAGTTCATTTCTCAAGAGAAATCATATGGCAAAAGAAAACGATATTTAATCTCGTTTTAACTCTCCCTTTTAAATCTTCTGTTTCTCACGCAAACATTAGGTTTTTTTTGTATATATGATGAATGAACAATATCTCCCAGTAGTTAATATTTTTGTACCGTAATGAATACTTCAAAGATTAACTAACTCTTCATTTGTGTTTGAACAAGTTGACATGTTCTAGGACAATCAGCTTAGTAAACATTTCAGGTATAAAGAAACACAAAAAAATAAAATTGTATCATGTATAGATAATTAATATAAATTTTTTTGATATATGAAAAAAAAAATGTTTACTATCTATGTACAGTAGACGTTTGAAACTTTATCTAGACTGTCTTTGCGATCTATTTGAGAAAACATTTTGTTATTCATCCATTATCCTATGACTTTTTGACATATTTAGTTTTCAGTTGTTTGATGTGTACCCGATCATTCATATTGATATGAGTCTGGTTTACGTTAAAAAAAATTACTATAGACATTTACATATATTTTTTTTTTCTCTTTTTTTTCTTTAATTATAAAGGGAACAAAGTCGAAATATATTTTATAATAAATCCACTCATGTATGAGAATGATAGAAATACGGGAAAAAACAACAACAAAATGAATATACCTGGATAGAACTAGATATTATTATTTATACTAAAATAATTTACTTTTTAAATTTTAATAGATTTCATGGAAAAAAAGAACTCTTTTTCTCGTTGTTATTTTTTACACTACAAATTAATAATTTATTTAAATGATGTATAAAAGTAGATAATTCTATCTAATTGTTTGATGAAAAACAAATATTTCCGTATTTTCAACAGTTCTAAATTTAGCGAACAGTGTTAATACCATTGATCTTTCTAATTAGACATCAATAGCACACATAGATCTACACTTGATTATCTCAAACATGAAACAACATGCACGAGCGATAATACACATATCTATAATGAAAACAGATTAACAAAAAGAAAAAAAGAGATAAATGTTTTTGAATTTATTCTCAAGTATACCGTCAATCGAACATAAGGAAAAGTTCAGATTAGATTTGAAAAGAAAAATAACAGTTTTTTTATTTTTCCCTCCACAAAATGAATTGTTCATGCAATTTTAATCTACAAGAGTTGAAAAGAAAAACTTTCACTCAATTCAATAAACGTTTCATTGACTCAGATTTTTTGCTTTTGATATGCTCTCTACTCAACTCAACGTAATAATTATTATTCGTCATATAATTCTTTTTTTTTTAGAATAGAATTTTTAAATTTGAAAAATACTTTCATTTAGTCGTCTGATTAATAATTAGACCATGTCACATTTATTTTTGTCTTTATTCTAGGTTAAATGTAAATACACATTTATAACTGAATATAATCAATTGAAATCATTCACAGACATTGAGACAAGGAGAGAGAGCAAAAAATATATATATATATGACTGTGAGCATCATGTCTCTGATCGCATATTTTTACATTTCAAATTGGTCTTCACACATACATAAAAGAAAATCAATTTTACATTTATATTTGTCTTAAAAAACGAAACACGCATCCAACTGTGTAATACAATAGCAGCAAAAACTATATCACAGTATACAACGGCCTTGCAATATGAGATTATTGAACTGTGTTATGTGTACGAGAGAATATATGCGTATCAAAATGGAACAGTGACAAAAAAAGTAACAACCATGAAAAAGATAATTATTGGTTTCTTTTTTAGAATAATAATAATAATAATAATAATAATAATAATAATTAGATTAAATGAAGAGAAAATCCAATTTTAAATTTAGCCTTTAACATAAAAGTTAACTTTGCGTATCGAACAAAAGTAAAGTTCGTCCATTTATTTTCTTAATCAAATATGGATTCAACCCCATACTTTTATGGTTCAATATGCGACTATAATTTTAATGGTAAATAAAAGAATGTTGTTTTTTTAACAATTAACAAAACAATGAAAAACTATACCAGATAAAACTTATATATTGTAATAGAGAGAGAGAGAGAGGATTATTGATAGCATAATTTTTATTCACATAAAATAAGTACCTTGCTACTGATATCTCATCATTTGTTTAGTGTTTTATATCATTTAGATTTCAATAAAAAAAAAAAGACTAAAGTCTTAATCTATTCCATTAATAAATTTTCTCTATAGCCAGTCATTTGTCTTTGTTAAAAATAGAATTGTACGATTCTGGAGTAACGGTTTAAGAATTTGATCACTAAATATATGTAGATATATATATATATAAATAAAGAGGAAATATAAGACGCTTAATTGGATAGATTCTCATTTTCTGCATCAATTATTCTTACTTTATGTTAGTTTAAAACAAGAAAGAAAACTTAATGATCTAAATCGTATGGCTAAAAGTACAATGATCGAATAGAAAATTAATTACTCATTGTTCAAACTACAATAGTATACCGTAATACTAAATTTTTTACTATAAATACCGATATTCTACATTATTATTTTCTAACATGTTTTTCTTATTATTATTAGTATTCTATTGAGAATATCGTCATTAATTTCTAAATTTTACATTAGGGATTGTTAAAAATTGATCATAAGTATTAAGAAGTGTCAATATACACATTGTTTTGTATATTCTCTATCATCAACTTAAAGGATAACTAAGTGCTCTCTCTCATTTTTATCAATGTCTGTCTAATGGTTTTTAACAGAATGACTGCATGCATCTCTCTCTCTGTCTCTCTCTATACAGAGAAATGGGCGTTCATACAGCGATATAAGAGAGAAGATTTATTTGTATATCAAGAAAATAACATCTGCTAGTCAAGTCAAATCTAATGTGAGTAAACCTTTTTATAAATATGTACTAGGATGTTATGCACACACACACGTAGCAATTGTCGATATGTGTATGTTTAAATACCATTACATATACGAACATATGATACATGTCATTATGTCTGCATTGTTTACAATAATAATAATAAAACGCCAATGTCAATGAATCATTATTACTACTACTACTACTACAAAAAAAGAGAGCTACCTATAATGATGAATCAAGAAAAAATCTCTCTCATCGTTACATTTGTCACATAGAATAGATTTTTCTTTTTCTAAAACAAACTTAAATAGGAACATATTTTCGTAAAAATAAAGCTTAAACTAGAACATAATGTATTGTTAACATTCTATGAAAAGAACCTATTAAATTATCGATACTTTTCCAGCATCGATTAACAACTACGCATGAGTAATTTAATCTTTTAGTCTAATTAATTTTATTTTTATAAAACACATTCATCCTACTATTCATTTATACATTATGTTGTCCTAATTTAAATAAATCAGTGTGAATGAGTACAGTATTTACAATTAGAACAGTAAATAAAAAGTAACATAGAAAAAAAAAAACAACGACTCAATTTGACTATGTTTGAACTTTTTTCTCCCTTTCTACCAGATATATTTAAATGTGATTATTTTGATCTAGATATGTATGACAAACATCGTCAAGACTAAAATTTAAAAGAAATAAACTTTTTAGAGAGGAATCCTTATGCAAGAAGATAGAAAAAATAAAAATATAAAAAAAAATTGACATTAAAGTCAAAATTATAAAGTTAGAAAAACAAATATTTTCATGTAAGTTTTTTTTTTTCTTCTCTAATTTAATTCTTCACTCATCATACAAAATATTGGTGACAAATTTAAAATAAGAACTAGATTGAACTGTATGAATAATATTTATCTGCGCTATGTTTCTATTGATAACCACAATTTGACAGGATATAATCGAAATTTTTGACACTGACTAAGATTCATTGCTCTTATTAAAAAAAGAAACCAAAACATGTGACAGATATCTAATAGTTGTTTATACATTAATCGTAAATCTAGCTCGTTTACAGAAAAACAAATACATCAGACAGACAAACTACTATCTTATCTCTTTTTTTATTTATTTTTTTCTCTAATAGTAGATACTACGTACTATTTTCATGAATAACATATTGCAAATCTGTTTTTAAGCCAAGAAAAAATAACAGAAGAAAGATAATGCGTATTAAAATATTTTTTCTCTCTAGATACCAACACGAATAAACTACCATTTAGGGAAATAGATGAAACAAAAAACACATAACTTTCATTATGAATGATATTCACAAAATTTATAGCATAAGTAAATTCAAAATACTATGGAATTTTGACATATTTAGAAAAAATTTATTAAAAATTATAATCAAATAATAGTCATTTTGATTTTGTTTCAATATTTATGAAATCGACACTCTCTTCTTAACTAGAACGAATATAAGCAGTTTTTTTTTAATGATGATTAACAGCAACGTTATGTTATTTTATTATTCCTAATGTGATTTGAAGAAAAAAAATCTTTCAAAAATATTGCATATACATCGAACAGTTGCCACAAGTACGTGCATATACTAATAAAACACACAAAACGAAAATTATCACGTTTTGACGAGTTCAAAGACATTCAATTTTTCTTTCAATAATTATTATTATTGAGTTTTTCTTTTCTTTTAAAACAACATTTGGACAATGATATAATGTGAGAACGTTAGAAGTTATTTTTCTTTCATTTCAATATCGATCATGAAGTTCAATCAGTTGCCAGATGTGATAAAGTACAGTTCAGATAATAAGTATGGCATCAGTCTTGATGAACATGAATTAATTTTTTTAGTGAACGGTTAATTTACCATACCAGATGTTTATTTCAACTAAAAAATAATAATCAGTTGTACGTTCAAAAAAAGAAAAGAAAAGATAAAACATTTGGCACAATTAAAAAACACTTCCAAAGGCGTATATTCATATAAATCAACTAAAAATAGAGGACTAAGATTGTTTTTATTTAAATAATCCAGAAGATAAAGATCTTTGTTGAAACAGCTGAAAGTTCAAAAATTTGATATTAGATAACTAATCCCATTCTTATTAAAATATTTTTAATTTTAAGCTTAAGTGATGTAATATCAACGTAAAATTGGCATCAACTATATTATATATATATATATACAAGGAATAGAAATGAAGAAACTTGATCATAGAAAAATGTTAAACTAAATCGAGAGAAATAAAACAAAAAAGTCTATTTGAAATGCTACTTGATGACTAAAGAACAAGTAAAACACATTACAACTGAAACTGGAATGTTTAGCTTGAAGGCAATAGTACTTTTTCTAAAATCATGAAATAAACTCCCTCTTTTATATGGGTAATTATATAGAACTATATATTAACATGAGAATGAAGAGTAAAATGCAATTAACTTTTTTAAGAATAGAAACTTTACTGTCGCCGCCGTCATTATCATCATTATTAGAAAATGTGATAGATATGTACGTATAGAGAGGACAAATTGACTCGTTTTTTTTCCTTCTTTTCTCCTACACAGGAATGACCGTTAGATGAACCCCATAAAATATTGTTTGGATGCAGTTATAAAAAAAAGTAGGTCTTTCTTCTTTTTTTTTTTTTGTTGCTATTATCAGAAGGATATACAACGAATGCATGCAGAGAAAATTGACATGAAGTGATGATGCTTGAAGTTGGAGAGTTAAGTTGATCATATGTTCAAGTATCACATGCAAAAGTACAGTGCATAGACAGCAATAACAAGAAAAGTTTGTCAGTAACTTATCAATATACTTTAGATAACATCAGGTAGATGTGTATGCGTATATACAGTTTTTCTCCACTGATTTGCCGATCTCTAGAATTCACATAGCAGTAATCATCTGATTTTCAACAAAAAAAAGTAAAATAAATAATCGAAAATCAGATATTGTATCAATAAGACCGTAAAAGAAATAGAGATTGAAGAAAAAACTGCTATTTGAGCTATTCTGATGGTAATCATCAAAATAAACTTACATATTCGAGAAAGAACTTGGCGAAAAACGTTCTAGAACTAGGTAACATGCACACAAACAAAAAAAATGGTCAACTAGCTTTTCTCATCAATATTAACTTCATACACTCATTCAACGTTTGTGTTCGTATTATTTTAATTCTTCGACTTCGTATCCGAAAGAAATATATATCAAACAAAATAGAAAAATAATAATAATGATCGCAATCGTGTTCGGTGCAAATTAAATACGATAGCAAGGGCATCATATTTTCTAAAATATTTTCTTTTTTATACAAGGCCATAATCATAAAAACTAATCGATCAAGGCATCATACCAATGAAGAAAAACACAAAAATGATGTCTCGAGAAGACTGAGTAGGAGACGCATCATTAGAATCTTTCCAAGTAAAAAAAATGTTTTTGCTTGCCTTTTCTAAATTTTTTTCTAGACTTTTATTAGGCAAGGAGAGGCATCGACTTCTTGACTATAGATTAGCAGACAAAATACAGTCAAAGTAAACATACTGCTCACGAATTAAGAACAAATTTGATGATCAACTCGAAAACCAATTCTCTTCGTATTTCATGACTTTCTCCAAAGAAATAACGCAAGGGGTTACTTAACTAGGCCACCTTGGAAATATTTTTTAACGTTCAGTCTAGCAAACTCAAGGTTAACTATTCGTCTCAGTCAGTCTGTCAAAGAACAGTCCCATTACATTCCCATTCAAGTAAAATCTATAAATTAAAATTCGTTGTTGAATGAATATAACAAAGTATCATATATAATTTATCTTTAGATAATAAATTTTATTAAGTGTTTTACGTGTTTTTTTTGACAATGTGTGAAAAATAGAAAAAAAGCAAAAAAAGAAAGAAGAACAATAGTATCTAAAGACACACATACACGAATCAAAACCACATACACCTGAATAAAAAAAATTTTTTGTTTGTTTTCTTCTCTTATTTAAAATTATATCTATATAGATCTATATATGTATATATATATACTTTTTTTCCTGAGTGTGATTAGGTATGACCTATGTGTATGTGTACGGGCAGTGGTGATGAAATCAACAAAAAAAAAAAAAAAAAACGATAAATCTATATAACAGCAAACAAACAAACAAAAATATATATATATATGTACCACCTTTGAGATAGACGGAAAGAATGAAAAAAATAAATAAAACACACAAAAACTGATGGATGACAGGGTGGATGTTTGACACCAACAACGACAAAAATATATAAAATAAAAAAAAAACGAGCACGATACCTGAAATAAAAAAAGATAGATTTGTTTTGCCCATACAAAATAAAACAAACAAAAGAGAAGTAGAACAATCTGAATCCCTGAACATAAATGTGTGTTTAGTTTGTTCGCCGTCAACGAGCCGCGAAGATAGACAAAATAATGGATAGAAAAATAAAAAAAAAGAAGCAACTAATTCTAAATAATAATGGGTGTGCGCATACAAACAAACTCTACATATGTGTGTAAGCGATCTTATTCCCTATGAACAACACAAATAATAAGCAAAAAATATAAATAAACACTAAAAATCAATCATGCACATGTTATGGCTAACAATAGTATATTAAAAAAGGGAACAACACGAACACCTTTTTTTCCTAGATAAAAAATTTGTTGATGATATAAAAGAAACACGTGCTATTAAATTTATATATGACAATGAGCACACTAGAAACTTTTTTCTTCTTGCCTTTTAAATAAATAATAATAAATAAATGAACAACAACGTGAAACAACAAAAATTGAAGCAATGCGTTCAGCAACTAAAAAAAAGATCCCTGACGAAAAAAATGTTGTGCGTGTTTGACCATATTTTTAATACTTCTACTTAGAGAATCTGCTTATAACATGCGCTAACCAAAATCATGTGTGTATGTATGTGTATGTTTTTTGACTAGCTAAGACTAGAACAACAGCAACAACAACAACAACAACAACAACAAAAGAAGGTAGTATAAGATATTCTCAAGATCGCAGAGACAAAAAATAAACTGAAAATAGATAAACAAAATAGCAGATCTCTCCCTCTCTCTTTCTCTTATTTATCTCTATTATATAGAAGAGTGATTCTTAGAGGACACATGCACACAAAAGAAATGAAATTAAATGAAAAAAACAGGATATATCAATATATCTCTTATAGAAAGAATATACGTATAAAAAGTAAAAGAATAAACTATTCTCTCTTCGAACAGATAAATCTTATAGTTTTTTTTTTGTGTTTTAGAGATTTTTCGTATCTGCAGCAGCAAAATAAACAACAACAAACAGCAACAATGAATCAACGAGGAAAAGAGAAAATGTGAATTTTGAACTCATCTACATCTATATTGCGCGCACACAAAAAAAAGAAAAGAAAAACTACACACCTTTTTAATATGTTGTGACATGTTGAGCACCAAATGTATTATTATTACATAATGGACAATATTTTGTTGTTGATGAATGAGCAGCACAATCAAGACAATAACAGAAATGACCACATTGTGTCATTGAAGTCAATGTTAATTGACCACATTGTGAACATGGTTGATAGTTAAATGACGAGGGTGATAAATAATTTGTAGTGGTTGTGTTTGTTTTACAACTGTTTGATGATTCATTCAAACGACGTTGAACTGCATGAGCAAATAAAGTATTCAATGATGATTGTTGATCATTCAATGATGCAGCTGATGTTGGTGTCATTGATCTTGTTGTTGTTGAGGTAGATGATGGTACACCTGAAAATAGATCTTGTTGAACTATATCGGCTGCTGATGGAGATAATAATAATGAGGATGCATCGATCAATGAATTATTATTGATATCAGTTGTGTTACACATAAGTGGAAAATTTTCCTGTGTTGATATGAATTGTAAATATGAATAATTATTAACTAATGGATCGCTATGCATACGACGTACCTTGAAGGAAAAAGAAGAGAGTTCAGCACTGGCAAATCAACTTTTACAAAAAAAAAGTTCGGAAGTAGATTTCTCATACAATAAAACTGAACTCTGTCTGACTCGAGAGATGCATTGATTTAACGTTTTCAAATGCGGGTATATACGCGAAGTTATACATACCGATGATTTATTTGTATCAATTGTTTGTTGATTTGTCATAAGAAAATTTCCCGAAGGATTATTATTATCCACGGCATCAACACCACCGCCATTAAGTGAAGCAAATGGTGATAAACATTTTCTCATATTATTCAATTCGATACTACATTCGCTGCGACTACGATTTGGCATATAAAATGAATATGCAGTCGCACTTGCACCACCATACATCTGTGCTTGAGCTAAGGCATCATTCGTTGTTGGTACTGGTGAAGTAATCGTCGTTGAAAATAAATTTGATGCTGATGAAGAAGCTGTTGGCCATAATGATGAAACAGAGGAAGATGTTGATGATATTGTGTCAGCATATAATGATGAATTTGTTTTTAAACCATCTAAAATTGTTGTTAAATCATTATTATTATCATTATTATTATTATTATTCTGTGCTGTTATTGATGTTGCTGTGGGTGATGAAGTATCACATAGTAAATGATCAAATGAAGATGAATTTGTTCCATTTGTAATGGATGCAGCAGTTGATGAAAAATCATTTAATGGAAAATAATTTGACTGTGATAGTGTATGGTAATTTCCTGATATTGTTTTGTTTGAGCCAGATGACATATCTGCAGGCCGATGTGATTGATGTGGGCTTGAGGGATGAAATGGTAACGATAAATGATGACTAAATTTTGACGATAATTTGTTATTGTTAACAATCGATGATAATTTACCTAAAACACAAGTAAAAACGAAAATGTTAACAATTGACTAGTATATCCGCCAAAACAGAGCTGTTCAGGGAACGAATTACCTGGAGATAAAACACTAACAGAACTCTCATTTGTCAACTAAGGAGTTACTTAGAAAAAGTACGGGATTTTTTGAGTGTATTTACCTAATTTTGAACAATGATTATTTAAATCGATTATATCCGTTCCATTTCCAAGTAAACTACTATTGCTACCAACGTACAAATGATCATAATCATTATCTCCATTTGAGCCAACAAAATTACCATAAATATTTGCCGGATTAATAATACTTTGTTGTTCATTTAAACCTGTAGGGGATTGATTGCCAGAATAATCAGTATTGCCCGTACGTACAGCAATATGACTTTCGATTTCAATTTTCGCTGCTTCAACATTATCTGGTAGACCAGCTATTTCAAATATTGGCTCTTTATCACGACCTGGAGTAACAATATACGTATTTGTTGTCTGTTGAATACGTTTAATGGTAGCACCTTTTGGACCAACAACTAATCCGACTACACGATATGGAACGCGAACCTATATTACAAAAGAAAATGAGACGTGTGAATTATTAATCTAATAACACTTTCGTATTAGTATATTTCAAAACTTTTTTTTGTGCTCTGTTTTTATAAAAATAGTTTTATAAACATACTTGTATGGTTGTTTGTGATGTAGATGATTGCGATAAAACTGAAGTCTGTTGTATTAATGGAAGAGACGAACTCGAAGATGTTGTCGATGTCGATGAAATCGAAGCTGATGGTAAAACATGATTATTATTTTTATTTGTCATCGTCGTTGTTGTCGTTAAATTACCGGGCATTGTAAGACCACCTGGATGATTACTATTATTATTAATGGATAATAATGAATTTTGTTGCATTATATTATTATTGTTGCCATTGTTATTATTAGTAGCACCACTACTTGTAATATTTTGATTATTTCCTTGTTGTTTTCTTGCTGCACGTATTTGTGAAAAATGTTCAGCGGCTGATAATATTTCTTTTTTAGCCAAATGAACATCTTCTTTACGACCAGTTATAATAAATACAGGTTCATCTCCTCTAACCGGCGTTTTGATATAAGTATTGGTTTTGGCACGTAATGCTTTTATTTTACATCCTAAAATAAAAACATTCTATAAAATTTTAGAATTATTTTTTCTTTTTCATTGACTTTTTACCTTGACGTCCAACAATTTCTGCGACATGTTCCGAACTTGGTACGGGAACACATTCTGTCATATTCTGACTTTTTCTAGCATATGCTGCATGTTCTTGATCAAAACCCATCATACTTATCATTGCTGCAGATATTCCAAAACTACCACCATCTTCATTTGGTGTAGCTGTTGTATCATGATTATTATTAAATGTAGAGGACATTTGTTGAAGTTGTAAGTTGAAATCATGAAAATCAAATGAGGTATTATGCGTTGATTCTTGTTGAATTGTTGAATGACGTGAATTTAATAAGCTATCATGTGATGACGATGCTGACGGTGATGTGATTAATAATGATGAACAAGAGGATGACGAAGTTGTGGAAGATTCTGATGAATGATCAATGTCAGCTGATACAGCTGTACTAGGCATGATTAAATAATAATATAGATAATAAACGAAAGAAAAGAAGAGGTTTAGTTATGTTCGATAAAAAATAACAGAAAGCTGAATAAAAATGATATCAATATTGCATCCTCGTCCTTATTTTTCCTCTTATCCTAAAATACAAAAAGATCAGTGTAAAGAAAGTACCGGAACTAGTATTACTTCAAGTTTTTAGTAAACATTTTTTCCAGTAGACCGGTAAATAGGATATTTGATCGTAGCTGTTTCTAAAAATGTAGCACATTTTGCGTTAAAAGAAGAAATATCTGAGTACTCTACAACATTACAAATTTGTAACTAAAGAGATGCATTTTAGAAAAAGGCGAGTTGTGAGATTTCACACTATCAACTTAACTCGCCCTTTTTCGTTCTAATGAAGGAAAAAGAAGAATAGATAAAAAGGACGATCCTGTTTCAAATGTTATGAGCTCAATGAAAGTAAAATTTATTGCGAAAGTGGCAGTATTTCAAGAAAAATTTTCTCATTAGCGTATCGAAAACTGTAAAGCTTGATTCTATCTTTCAATCAGAAGTATGTTTGACACCATATCTACGTGACATCTTTTACGTAAGCAGATGTGACAGTATCTCGAATATCACACACTAAAAGTTTGAATATCAAAACCCAGCTGACAAAAGAAAAAAAGAAATTAACATTCGTCTGAAACAGAAAATCCAAACTTATTAGTCTTACAATTACATTTTTTGTTCTATCACATAAAGCTGTCTACATTTTTTTCTCAATAAAAACCACTAATCTTTAACCATAATTTTTTTTTCTCCAGGTGTGTCGTCTCAACTGCCAATTGAGCTAGATTAATCGAATTTTCTCTTTTTTTTACTACTCTATATACCGTAATAACAGTCGATCAATTTTTCATTCATGATGATAAGTGAATAAAAAATTTTCTTTTAAATCAATCAATCATGATAATGATGATATATTTTTTTATTAAAAATTTTAATGATATTTGTGTACAGTATAGTACATATATACTTAAGAAAAGAAAGAAGGAATGAACTATACATTCTATTATTTAAGCTCATATAACACACATAGGCACACAGGTAACGGGAAAGAAACGGATGAACATATATATACAGGTCGAGACTTACCGCTGTCCGCTGCAGGAAGAAAATGAATGATTAACGCCTACTCTAGTATAGTACCATACCACTATCAACCATATCAAGATCGAAAAAAAAAAAGATATAAGAAAAAAAAACTAGAAAAAATAAATATGGGAGAGTGAAATAGAGAAATGATTTTCTCTCTCTTTCGCTGTGTATACATAGTTTCAACGCTTTTTTTTTTCTCTCTCTCTCTTTCTCTCTGTCTCTCTCTCTCTCTTCTACATGCCGCTAGCCAAACTCTCTCTTCCTTTCTCTATGTTGAACCATACTAGTGCATGTGTTTTATATACCTTGTCGACTCTTTTTTTAGTTATTATTACTTTTCTTTTTTTTTTACTAAAGAAAATCTTTTTTCTCATTTCTTTCCTCTCGTCGTCTTTGATGTACTCTGACCCTTTGTACAATATTTGTATGTGTGTATGATTCACTCCAAGAGAGAGGGAGAGACAGAGACAGAGAGGGAGAGAGAGAGAGAAAGACAAAGACAGTAATGAATGAATGAATGAAAAATATTTTTGTATAACTGGTCTACGAGTGGACCAATAGAAAAACTATAGCGGACTTGGCCTTATTATTGCTAATGTGTATGTTCACATGAAATACAGATATAACAGGAACGGACAAAATCTGGATACTCTAAGCCTTTTTTCTCTTCTTTCTTCCGTTCTCTTTGTAAAAAAATGAACTTTATAACGCTACTGAGAATATTTCCAAGATGCAAGATAATTCCTTTTTGTCTCGT
Organism: Didymodactylos carnosus; assembly: GCA_905250885.1. Lineage (NCBI taxonomy): Eukaryota > Metazoa > Rotifera > Eurotatoria > Philodinida > Philodinidae > Didymodactylos > Didymodactylos carnosus. The sequence goes on along the minus strand of CAJNOQ010000304.1, from coordinate 33,325 downwards.
TCTTTTTCTTCTTACACAAACTCACGTTTTTCTCGTCGTTTTTATACTACTATGGTCGACATACAATTATATATGATATATATTCTCTTCGTCTTCTATTTTTAATTCCAGTTGTTGTTATTGTTGATGCTACTTTTATATTTCAAACTAGTACACAGATAGTTTCAGACGTAATAAGATAAATCAAAATAAAATCCGAAGCAAAAAAATCAAGAACCAGAAAGTCTGTTTATCAAATGAACATAAAATATTCATAGCTAAAGATTTTCTATGTAAGATATAATAGAAGATATCGATATACTTATAAATGAAGACAGCAATATTCGCGCAACCTATTAGCACGTCTCATTGAAATCACTAATTAGATTTATCAATTTACACTATCTTTGTAGTAGTTGTTCTTTCTGTATTTGTCTCATTTATGTCTATATAATGATTAGATATTCATCAGTGAATCTAAAGAATTCTTCTAAGTACAATCGAAGGTTGTTGAGATTCTGCAATTCAAGATCATCAAATGAATTGAGATCTTTGAATGAAGAAACGATTCAAACAACCAAATTTCCATCATCTTATTACTGAAACACACGACACAAATGTCCTAAAATAGAGTCACAGTGACATTCAAAGACTAAGACAGAAGAAAAGATGCTGTTGCATTCTTTTTTTCCAACTATTTTTTCGCTCTAGTTTAAGTGAAGCTCAACTTCAGAGCTAAACATAAAATTTACGTCCAGTGGTAAATTATTGTTTAAAATCTTTAAAATTGTTAATTTTAAAAATATGTCAGAGAGAAAGTTCCAATATTTTTAAGCTCTCTTAATCTCTGGAAATTGATGCGAGGGAAGCGAAGGACGATCCTTTATGATACTAAAAACAAATATAAAGCATCGATTGTCAATAGATGATACAAACATAACTCGCTCAGTTTCTGGAGAGAGTGAATTCATATTATACAGAAGACGATTTATCAAAGTTTCGACGTATCCTGTATAACTTATAACTCTATCTGAAGTCCACTCCATCGTAAGTTCATCAGTATTACAGCGATTCTAGCGACCCTATCGTTATTCACTATAAGACGTGGAAAAAAGTGTGAATCTATTAGCAAAAAATTCTTTTCAACCTCAAAACAAGAGCTCGATACCACTTCTTCTGACCATTTACAAAAGATAAAATAAATCCTTTTATTTAAAAACTATCACAGCAATCCGTCATCCAACAAAAGAATGAATGTAATAATAGAAATTATTATTTTTTTCAAAGAAAAGCCTTGCAATGTTTTTTCCAGATTTTGTTCGACATTCATCTGATTTTATATGATGAATCTTTTCAATACGCATGAGTCAGAGAGAGAAAAGAATGTTTTAAGTTTCCGTTATCTAATTCACTGTTTGTTCTCGACTATAATAAAGTTATATGGAGTTCGAAGAAAAATGGTACTAAAAATATGAACAACCAAATCAGTGCAATGATGTCAGATAAAATGATCTACAAAGAGAGAAAGACTAACAAAATTTAGTGCTAGAAAACTGTAGTGGATTTCTTTCTAAGATGAAACTAATTTAGTGGTATGCTATTATATTAAACTTTTTTATGTTATGCACGATCAACAAATGTTTTAACAAACATAGATTGATAAACTATTCAGAAAAGAAGAGCACATGCTTCATGATGACTCTCTCTTGAAAATGACAAGAATAAAACAGAAACGACTATAACACAAGCACAGCGTTATATAATCGAAGATAATTTTAGAAAATTTATTTATGATCTTTTATTTATTTACTAATTTGATTGTAAACGACGATAAAACTAAAAAACACTATAACACTGTCATACCTTTTTTGTTGTCGCTAACTCAAAACGAAAACATAATAGGACGATGAAAATAATAATGAATAACTGACTTTGACATTAAAAACAGAATATAAATCAAGTGCACTACTACAGTACAATTACAACAACAGTCAAGCATTCTCGATCATTGCCAAATTTGTATGAAATAACAACAACAACACAACAAAATCGCTGAAATTTGCTTGTGTAGAAGATGATTTTCAATTTCGACAAATAAGGTAAATAATCGTAACTTGAGGGAAAACATTAAAAATGTATAATTACCCAGTCTGGTGTGTGTATAAGACTAGTGAGACTCTGAATGTGAATAGATTCAAAGAGTCATCCTAGTCATCATAGTGGAACAATTACTTAACTTCAAGAAAACACTCTAATGGAGAAATAGCTGAACCATAAAGTGATTAGTTGAATAGATAACGAAAGGGTTTTATGAAGTACATCTTTCTATTTTTGCCTTGTCAAAACTATTTAATCAGTACGAAAGTCACATCATTGCTGTGCTTCAGCTCTTACGAGAAAAACAAAAAAGTTAAACATCAACTTTATAAAATAGAGAACTGTCATCTTCATTGCTTTGCTCTTTCTATATATTTATATCTTAGATATTTCGTAAGTTTCAAAGAGAATAATTCCGTCTGTAACAAATCAATCTGTTAATCAAAAACAGTTTGAAGTTCTTTTAACAATTATTCGCATTCTAATTGATAAAATATGAGTTTATCAAAAAGAAAACAAATAGATTTATGTGACATTCAAACGATAATTATTATTTCTCGTTGAGATTCAAGTGAAATGCGTAGTTTTTTTATTTATTTTAGGATAATTCTATTTAAGACCAAAATACTTCTGTTTTTAGCACCCTATATAATCGACTTACACTCAAGTTTTTCATCAAAATAATGTTGTCTATCATCAACAGAATATTTCAACCACAACACCAATTATATATGCTATTCAAGAACAACAATCACAATCACATGTTTTCATACGTTAATATTCGAATATAGTCTTGATCGATAAATATGATATCAGCTCTTATAAGTTTGAGTAATGGAATACTAATTGTGTTATCCGTTTATTTTTAATGGGTGGGTCAGAAATAATGACACACTTTTGTTCTCTTTTCTTCCGAGCACAACTGACGCTCGAAGATTTCATTCTAAACTTGTTTAATAGAGAATTTTCTGCTCTACAAAATCTATTTCCTTCATTCATTAGATATTATTTCGTTATTTTAAAAAATAGTGCATAGTACGGACAGGTAAAAAGTATAACTGCGATTTCCTATCAAAATTTTAGTGAGTTTTCGAGAACTAATGTGGTAATTGAGAGAAGGTGGTATAAAAATATTCAGCGGATTGAGCACTATCATCCAGACTACGCTGCTTATTCGTTTGGTCACCCGAATTGTGAAGCTTTCAGTGCACTAGTTAATTTGTACTTTCGGATAACGTGGAATTTTGAAAAAAGCAGGAAAAGAACTAGCCAAACAACGCAGTGATAGTATGCGTTATAAGTTTGTAGAGCAGAAAATTCTCTATCGAATGAGTTTAGAATGGAATCTTCGAACCTCATTCGGAAGAAAAGAGAACAAGTGTCATTATTTGTGGCTCACCCGTTAGATACAACACTGAATCGAGATGATTCGCAAGAGATAATGGCAGGACTTTTTCTAATGACATTTATAAATTTATACAGCGCCAATAGTTGGTACTGTATAAATTTACAAATGTCAAGATGATTCTTTTCTACTATTAGAAATTGTTTTCGATGTTATTAGTTACCTTTTCTACGTCATTCAAACATAAAATGTAAACGTAGAATGTCTATAAAAATAACATGTGATATTGGGAAAAATATTCAAAATGAATTACAACTGGTTAATCCAAAATATATCCTATTTGACTTCATTGATTCTCATTGTAAATTGAGTAGATATAAATGCGTTATCGACCATCATTTTATTACCAAAAATCATCCATTTTCATTATATTTCGTCATTTAATAAAGAATTGAAACAATTACTAATATCAAATACGAATATTATATGTTAGTAGTTATTTTCAATGTTTAGTAAATAACCGCTGAATAACGAAAGAAACATTTCCGTTAGTTTCGAAATTTAATTCATAGTAAAATGGATAATTCAGACACAAAAACTATTCTAATGATGAAATTACATAATAGTCTATTATTGTTAATAAGAACGAAAATAAATGCAGACTGTGAATAGGAGTGTTTTAGAAGATATTCTCTTGTTGAACATGTTCAAAATAATAAAATTTCTTCTAAATCTAACGAATGAGATACAAGACTAATTATCTTACGATAAATATTTTCCAGTGACCCGTCTTTTCTCTCCAATGCTACATTTTTTTGTGACTACGAATACATTCATAAAAGACTTAATATTAGAAAGATAAAAGATAAAAATTTTAGTATACTTCTTTTTTTATCGAAAGCAATAAAATAAAAAAAAGACGTTAGTGTTCAAATTATTAAAACACTGTTTTAATTTTTGAAAAAAATGAACAATTAAATAGAAAAGAACACAAAAACAAAAAACATCAAATTGGACAAACGATTAATTTTGAAATATATTTACAACCGGGCACGTGTTTAACAAACGAAATAAAATGTCCAGAATGTTTAAAAATACTATTGGTTCTTATAGTCTCTTATAGTAATTATCCAGTATAAGAGAGAGCAGAACACATTTTTTTTCCGAATCTTATACCAAAAGGAATGGTTACAAGAAATTTGAGATTAGTCAACGTGAATGTAATTTATGCATTGGAATGTCCTATTACACAGAAAACAGAAGAAGAAGAAAAATGATACAAATAGAAACATAAAAAGAATTTTGATTGAAAGAAAAAGAGTTTAAAATAAAAAGCACAAACAGAGAGAGCTATTGGGTAGTCGTCGTTTGTTCATGGTATTCTGGATTATTATTATTAGTTGAATTGTTTAAGTCAGTGATGGGAGCATTGTTAACATTGCTCACAATGCTATTTGTCGTTATTGTATTGGTAATATTTTGTGAATTTGATGAACTTGTAGTTGGATGTATCTGATGGGTTTGTGCTGCGATATTTGTTGACGCATTCTCGTCAATATCCGGCCATGCTTCTGATGATTGTTTCAATCTATCGTCTAATGCTTTAAGAGCTTTTTGTCTATAAAAGAAAAAACAAGAATACTAAATTATATGTCAACACGCTTGTTGTTTATAGAAAAGATTTGAGTGGTGATCGAGGTATTCGTCCAGATAAAAGAAAATTGTGGTATGATATCTCAAAAGACGAATGGTATATTTTCTAACTTTCTCTGAAATTTAGATTTTTTCGAAGTATAATCAACTATTCGTCTTACCTTCTACGATCAGCATCGGCTGCTTCAGCTCCAGGAATTGTAATGGTAATCGATGATGGTGGAGCAACATTATACTTTTTTACAAATGGTTTACATATTTTAACACGTACAAATATTTCAAAGATCGTATTGGCTAGAACGCTAATAAAGGGCTGAATCGGTGGCGGAAAAAAGCTGAAACAGAAAATAAAATAAAGAAATTATTAGATTAAATGAATAAACGTATTTTTTAATGAGTAAAATGAGATTGAATTCAGATCTTAGATTTCCTTCTTTGTAAAAAGTACTTTTTTGAGAGTGATTTACTTCTAGGCATGCACCAGTTTCGGTTTTTAACCGATCATTACCGAAACCGATGCATGCCTGTTCACTTCTCTTAAACAAATTCTGATCACGGTCATGAGCGAGTTGTTGTTACTTAGATAAACGATTTGCAATCTGATTCCACTATTGATATGACAGAAAAAGATTGATTGTGTTGAGGAAATATTTCTGACTAATGTTTCTCTTGTCTATCAGAAGTTAGCCATCTCAATTTGCAAAGATAGAAGATCGTAGTGTACTAAATAGAAAAACGTAACTGTCTTACCTTGCAAATGAAAATGTATTTGATTGATCACCTCTTGTGCCATTTTTATGAAATTGAAAAAACCTTAAATAAGTCCAACTAATGAATATTCCAAAGGAGAGCATAATTAAAAAATGAATGGGAACCGCATTAATGACATATAATATTGTTGATATGAGAATAATTAATAATGGAATATGATCTTGTTTGAGTTTCATAAATGGTGTTGAAATTAGAACAGTGTCCGGCATTATTTGTTTAATAACAACACAATATGCTCCAACGAATGATGCAAGACCATAAATTGGTCGTTCAAATAAATATTCTTCGTTAAATGTAACCATGTAAATTATAAAATAAATACACGTGGCAAAAATGGCATTTGGGATTGTCACAAGAAAATAGAATGAGAGTAACTCTTTTGTTCCCCATAATGGTTCAATCATTTTACTGTATAAAAATACCACAATAACATCAAGACATGTATGCCATAAATGTATCTCTGAAAAGAAAAAAATAATACTCCAATATGAAATATTACAGAAAAAAACATCGTTCATCTATTACCAATAAACGAATGAGTTAATATTGTCCATATCCAAAAATTGGGCGGCATTATTTTCCCTGGAATAACGGCTAAGGCACGAACACATTGTGGACTAAATGATAGTAGATAACCCAATATACATAGGACACAAATGACTTTTGTTGCTAAACCACTTGAAAATATAGCTGTGGTTAACTGACGACTTATATCATTGACAAATGTTTGTTTCATTGTATGTTTTTCTTTCTCTAAAGAATCAAACAAATAGCTACAAATCATGGAACGAAAAAACTATATAGTTCGTTACTTTTTGTCTAAGCACTAATAAAATTTATTTATTAAAAAAAATTCACATCATAACTATGCAGAGATTTCAAATCTAGAACAAAAATAAAATACGTTAAATATCTGTGAAATAAAGTCTTCAAGATATTCATAAAATGAAAGTATATTAAAAATCTCGGACCAGCAAATCAAACCATCTAACGATAGTCGTGCATTATAAACTACCGTTTTTCAGCTTACAACTAAAACTGAATCACTATTATTATGATTATTTCTATCCCTAGTAATTAAGTTACATATATTGAATATCGACGATGGTAAGATGAACTGTAAAAACAAGTAACATTACAATAAATAATATACATTTTTCGCGTGGCATTATACATTTTTTTTCGTGTCTGAGTCACATCTAAGTATATTCTAAAAACTTTTTCATTTGTTAAAATCGACTAATGGTATGAAAGTAACAACACATCTTCACCGTTACATGTAACATTTTTTTCTGTTGGATTTTTTCAACAGCCTAGAATGTTATTTTACTGCGATAAATATTGGTAAAGCCATTCTGCAGCATATTTCTACCGTTTATTGCTGAATTTTTCCGTTACATTATATAAAAGAGATGAACTTTCTGTAATATTACTATTATCTGGGTTCCCGCAATGATTATCGTTCATCGGAGAAGCAGCCAGGTTCTGTTTCAAGTCTTTGACGAGTAGAATCGAAAGGAAAAGGAAGTTTTGTTGCATCACTTTTTCTGAGTTCGAGATACAAATACAAGATTAAAACAAAGAAAATCAGTGATATTAAATATAGGTTTTAGCAGGTGTTTTTTCTCCTAAACACTGTTTTGAACTTATTAAGGTCCTATTTTTGCGAATCTTTACTGCATCATTGTCTTCGTAGACCTAAGCAAAAAACTATCGCTTTTGTGGTCACAAGTTCTTGAACTTTGTAGACAGTGCAGAACTTCGTTTTGGTTATTTCAGATATTGTAAAGAAACAAGAAAGAAAACGAGATACTAGTAAAAGTAACAGCGAAATAACCGTTCCTTAATTTTCTCAGTTCAGTTTATAGAAACACTAGAGTTAAAGAATATATGATTCATAGTAAAAAAATACATAAAACTGGTACGTTTCAGATCTGATAATGTCAAGAAAGAAATCACTGGATGACTAATTTGGTGATGTCAAATTGAAGCCGTTGCAGTTGACGAGAAAAGTGTAATATTGCAAAAAATCAATGTTTTTATTGTAACTTTCAACGTTTTTATCGTTGTTTTTTTACAGTGTAAGGTCAGCATGCAAATGTGAACCCAACATAGCAAAAACGTCACTCATCTGAACCAAATGAGTTTACTTTTTACCGCTTTTTCAGTCTAGTCCACCCATTGCAGTTCATCTGATGGCTAGCTTATATATTATACTGTTGTATGTCATTGGTTAATATAATTAGCCAATGAGACGTAGACTATTCATCACTAGCATTAATAAATTAAGAATAATAAATAAAAGGCGCGATATGATTCTTTTATAAATTTAGATACAGCAATCTAGGAAATTGTACTATTTCGCAGTGACTCATAATGGAAGTGAGTCAATCGTATAGTGTCTATTCTCTGGCGACATCACGGCTATTAGTGAACTGTCGTGAACTGAACTTTTCAGTTTATGATGTGCTAGAGTATAGTGCTCTGAAAGATGTTTGAAAAACTACTGATTTATTCGAAATTAAGTTTTTATTTCAGTAGATTTGATTTCTCAACGAAGAAAGTTCTTTATCGCGACCCAACATGGCTGCAGAAAAGAGTACTCAGGTGATTACACACAGCCCGAAAACGGCCGTAAGATCGATTTATGACGCCGCAATCCTATGCTTCGTAATACGGGCGCCGTAAACCAGCGTATACGAGTCCATTACGGTCGTAAACGGTCTCGTAAAAGGTTGTTTACGGCCGCAGTGTTACGGAGTATAGGATTACGCCAAATTACGATATGTTACGTTACACTCATGCTTTCGTTCATCATCCATCAGAGCGCTACATTTTAGCTGGCGAACCCTATTTCTCGAGAGTGTTTCTGTCTGAATGCTTAGCGAAGAGGATCCGATCCGAAGAGTTAGTTTGGTTCCGTCCAACGCATGTATCGTTTGTTTATAATTATATAGTAATAGAAAAGAGTGCTTTCAAAAATCAAGACCTTGACTAACTGCCAGTTATACTGTTCTTTACATCTATTCGACTTGTGACTTGACTTGACTTGATCTGGAAAACCCCGAGACTTGACTTGACTGGTGAAAATTTTTTATTACTCATGACTGGACTTGACTTGAGAAAAGCTTTGATGACCTGACTTGACTTGTGACTTGGAAAACCCGTGGCTTTCCCAGCTCTGTTGCTGGTGTTTACAAGAACAAAATATTAAACGATTAGCACATTAAGGATTATGATACCGCACAGTGCACAACAATGTGGACATTTGGGGAAAAAACGAAAGTGAGATTTTTAGAGATTCAATGACTTCTATATATACAACGATCAGTGGCCTATTTAATGGTGAAAAAATTTTGGCTCTAGTGCCTAAGATGATCGAGAAAAGTAAGCTACAATTTATAGCTCGGTTTGTGTGGCCTTTTTAAAAAATATTGCTCTTTCTGTCAACAGAACGAACTTCAGAAAAAATGAAACACACATACTCTGAAAGCTGAGTTTCCAGGCTATCGATTAATAAAAAAAGTTTTTAATTTTAGTTAGTTTTTGGTAGGAGAAAAAAGAGTTTTCCGGAGACTAAGCGTTTTTCGCAAAAGTAATTTTAGTAGAGTTGGGGCCCTAAATTCCCCTAATGTCCACCGAAGCTGAAACTTTCAGAAAATATTCTTCTTTATATGATACGTCTGTGCACTTAGCCCAAAATAGCTCAAACGCTTCCCTACATTGGGAGAGATTTTTGAGGTAAAATCAAGTCCTCGCAGTTCAGAAACATCAGAACCAAGAACCAATTGCATATTCAAAATCAGCTTAAAAAACTGCATCGAATGGCGTATAATTCTTTGGGTTTTGGATATATACTTTTGAATCTTATCGAATTCTTAGATTTTGGGATCGGCACGTAGAATTTTTGGCCCGAAAATTTAAAAGTCAAGATTTAAAATCATGAACGCTTCTAAAATATTTTTCTATAGGTTTTTAGTGATGCTCTTTCCAATGGAATGGTTTTTGAAGTGGTTTGGAGAGATCCGGTCTCTGGAAAACCCCTTGGAAAACTTTTTTAAAACTCGAAAACCATTCGGTTGGAAAGAGCGTCTAGAAAACCTATAGAAAATGGTTTAGATACGTTTGGACTGCTTTCAAAACTCATGTCCACATGCTTAGTCAAAATTGCGCACCGTGTACCGTGGCATATCATCCTACTTAGAAGATGATCTTTGTTATCTTTTAAGCGAACTTTTGATAACAAGCGAAAGATTGATAACAAGCACAGGTCACATATGAAACATCAGTATTAACTTCTATTACACCAGAATAAATGAGTAGACTTCTTACCAAAAAAATCTTTATCAAAACATAGTCATGACTCCGATCTTACGATAAAAATAGTCTTTTATCCTTTAAACTCAAACTTTCTTCTTACTCATCCTTCGAAAGATCGCGTGGAAAGTTTTCACAAAAATGTGTACAAATTCATAGTCATATTCCGCGAAAATAAAATTTTCTGTACATCCCACTATGAATCACAGAAAAAGAAGCACTGCTTTTCACTAACAGTATAAGTATGAAATACCGATATCGAACTTTTTTTAAAATATCATCGGTTCAACAAAATACCAACTAACTGATGGTAACTTATCAGACCGTGGCACGGTGAATAAAATGAATAAAAACGGTATTCATCACCATTGTATTTTGAAGATATAAAAGAAACAGAAAAATTCGAGAAACTTGATTTCTTCTTCAGATTAAACTTTTCTTTTACTTTTTTTATAGACTCGTCGAAGTTTGAACTTCGACTCGAGTCAAATTTCTCTCAATTGGGAGCCCGTCTGTGATTACAAGTGCTCAACAATAAAAAAAGAAAGTTGAAATTAGTTTCGAACTCCTGTTCTACTTGTTCATAATGATAATAAAATACCAGACGGTACCGCTGGTTATACCGATGGTATACAGTGACATACCGTGTGGTTACTGTCGGTACACCGGACGGTATTTTCGTTTACTATGGCGGTATACCTCCCGGTAACCGTCGGGATTTTGCCTGTATTAAGTTGCCTTATTAAGCACATGGGTACATAAATGAACATATTGCCACAATTTGAATCAGATCAAGACGACAAGGGACACCCTAATTTTTATAGACAGTGTGTTCTAACTATTGTACTTCTGTTTATGGAAAAACTTGATTTTTTACGGCAGACAATTTCCTTTTGCACTTGTTTTCTGCTATATTTTTGTTTTTGTCCAGTTATCTTACCCTACTATTGCTTTGATTGCCTTCCCTTTTGACGTGCCCGATACATCGAAAAAAATGTGGCACCTACGAGTGCACATAAATGTACCCAGCACATATCCATCCTACTTTAGCTCATTTTTGAAGAAATATAAGCAAAAAAATGTATCGTTTAGTTTTTCTTTGGATGGTCCTAAGAAGATGTGTAAAGTGACACAACATTTCAATCCTTTTATACCGTCTTTGTGAAGAATTCGTAAAAGCTGATTGCAGTCAGGTCACTCAATTGTAGAATATATTTTTCTTGCGACGGCATTGAATTATCAAGACTCGAGCCTCAACAAATTATATCGACAAATTTTTCGATTGTTTAAGTAAAATTTTGAGTTTATATATAGATGTGCTGGATGAAACAGGACACAGTTCATCAGAGATACATTGCAGGACACAACAAATGTGTTTTCTGCAGAGGCAATATTGAATGTGACCTGTTATAAGACACTTGTTGATACGATACATTTCATGTCATATCGCACGTACCGTCATACATGACATTTATACAAATGCTTGCGTTAGAGATACACGTGACCAAGGTTATTCGGTAAGGTTAATGATGGTCAAGGTAATTTTTTTCAAAGATTAAAGTTTGCATTTTGTGCTATAGGTTTTTAATAAACAGGTTGATCGATTATCTATCAGCACCACTAGTGGATACCGAGCTGAATAAGCAAAGCTATCATTTTTTGTAAACATATTTTTCTTCTCAGCTTCTCTAATCTGAAAGCTCGTGGCTAGTATTCTTTATGATGGTGACGGTAATGGTTATGCACATGCACATCTCTAGCCTGCGTACACGCCACATTTCTGTCATAGTATTATAAATGTGTTCTATGACATGCAGCACATTTTTCTATGGTATGGGATGTTTAACGATTACTAGCAAACTTTTAGAATAAAACTTCATTGTTTAATTTAAGATTTTAGATCGATGAGTTAGGTTTTCTTTCTTTTCGAGTCAGAGTTAATGCTCCCGCAAGATGTTCTATTTCAGGTAAATTTGTCTCAAAGATACCACAGGATGGACGCCACTGATCTATATTTAGCGCAGCTTTATGCGGTAAAGTCACAATAAGAAAGTTCCATAACTAAGCAAAAGAAGACGTAGACATTACGATGATATTTGGAGTTGTACACTTATGCAGCTCATGGAATATTTGTTTTGAGAGCTCTTAATTCGCATTGTCTCGATTAGTCTATAAACAATCTTTCTTTTTTATCTCTTAACTGTATCTACGCAAAAAGATGACTCACGTTACGAAGAGTACATATTTACATATTTCAAATCAGTTTGAGAATGCAAGTGATGCTCATGACGATGTACTGAATATCTGAAGAATATGATTGGCTACTTCGCAATTTTTCAATGTTAAAAGTTTATGTGATATTTCAGTTTCAAAATGTAATCACATTCAATAGTGAGTTTTATCATTGATGCTCGCAATTATATTTAATTGTCAGTTTTTTTTAATCATTTTGTTTAAATTTCGAGTTTATATGATATTGTCCGCTTCCATTTGAATCCGTGCTCGATGTAGCGAGTGAAACAGTAACTTAAGATCAAAGTTAGATGCGAAGCCAGTGACTTGGTTTATGAGTAATTTCCTGTTGTATTGCTCTGTAGAGTTTATTACTTCTGAGTGCCTGGTTAGCTGACCGTGTCTGAGTAAGTGGCTATCTGCGCTTGATTAGTATCAGAACACTAGTGGTGATCAGGAAGTGTGCTCCATAGACTTGATTCCGATCTCAGGATCTTCTTTGAGTTTTCTTGAAAGGAGTTAGACATATAAAACTCGTGCGGTACTAAATGGAATCATGGATGTACGCCAATATGACTTTCCCGAGAAAGTCTATTTGGTGAAAGTACACTGACTTTTCGCAGTTTAGTGAAAGTCATATTGGCTTACCTCTCAATTCCCTACTAAACACACATATCGGAGATAACCTCAGTTAATCAGTTTTGGTTGATTAAATAGCTACCTCCCGAGTAAAATATCGACCATAGAAATCTGCTTAGAGAAACTAATTTTGCTTGCTTAATCAAAAAGTATTTATAAAAACACTTTGAACCAAATTTCGCTCGAAGGAAGCATTCTCAAGGAAAACTGTGGGTACAAAAGTTGTTCAGAATCATATTCCCTGGACTATGAACGAAGAATTTTTCAAAATTCGTTAAACTCGATTTTTAAATTGAAAAACGGTTTTGAAAATTTTAAAATTTAGGAAAATTCAATTGAAAAATCGAACTTAACGAATTTTAAAAATCCTTCGTTCATAGTCCAGGGAATCTGATTCTGAACAACTTTTGTACCCACAGTTTTCCTGAGAATGCTTCCTTTGAGCGAAATTTGGTTCAAAATATTTTGAAAAATCCATTTCCAACTGAAAGTAAGCAAAAGGGCGGGGGTGCATTTGAGCGCGAATCGACCCACTCGGATTTTTTCATTTAAAATGACCGAATTTATAATAATTTAACTGAGAGAAATGCGCTTCAATTAAATGCTTCACGCGTGTCAACGATCAATTACTTATCCTTTCCAGTGTGAACACAAATAATAACTGATTTTCGGGAGTTGCTACGAGTGATGACATGAATTTGCCATTTTCACACGCGAAAGAAAGTGTGTCACCCGTGTTCACTAGCTAAAATTTGAAAAAGTAGTGAGTTGTGCCATTAACATTTATAAAAATGTTGTTACACTCGGAATCACGTTAAATAATAATACCTCACGCGTGTTTCCCTATGCAAAATTATCTTCCACGTTCGTTCACGAGTCAAGGAAATATTTCACGTGTGAACGCACCGAATCTTTTCCTATCCACGCCTGTTCGCGTACATAAAATTATCATCCACGCGCCTTCACACGTAGAATTCTCAAAAACAAGACTATTTTGTCGTGTACACACGTGGGAAAAAATGCCAACCCGTGTTCACATCGTGGAGGGTATCAAAATTTCCACATGGGTAGATGAAAGCGAACAGTTTTCTTTAATTAAGAGTCTATCTAATAAGATTAACTTTTTAAATAACTAAATACGGATACATTCAAAAGAGTCAGGTCTTGCATCTTACACAGCTATAAAAAAGAAAAAAATATATTGTTAAATTTTCGACTTACCGAGCGGCCAGAACTGAATTTTAAGGTAGCCCAACTTGTAGCCCGTGAAATTCTCCATCAGATAAGATATTGCTTGAATTTTTGCGTTGAATCATTATTTTACAAATGGGACTTTAAGCTAGAAGAGTAGGCTAAAGTAACGTTAATTAGCACTAATTAGTCAACAACAGGAGTGTCAATAACAGGAAGGAAAAAACAAAAATTTGTGCATATTTTCTCGTAGTAAATATTCTCCGCATATTTCTCTATCGATCTAGGCAAGAACTGAGTTTTTCTGATGAATGGAGAACGGACAGGAATTGTTTTAATAATAGTCCTAGCAATATTTAACGATATTTTTTCTCAGTCAAATAATGTCAGTAAGCCGAAAAAACTTCAGGACATATACTTAGAAGTATCCTCTACAAACTGGGAACGTCAGAGGAAACTCTAAATGGGGGCCCCCTTAAGGGTATCCCTCCCCTCTTTTTGGGATTTCCGTAGAAATGCTGTGAAATAAAAACTAAAACTCACTAAGACTTCATATTCTCAGAACTGATTGGAAACTCAATGGAGCACTTTTTCGTTTTTGTTTCGAGTGTTTAAATTGCCGTTCACAAGTTTTTCAGAAAATTCAGTTTTTCATTGGACCACATTACGACTCCCCTTAAATTTCATCCAATCAAGTTAAAACTTTTACCAGAGGTACTCAAGGTAATATCGCAAAGTTATATTTTTGGAAATTTTTTTAAGACCTTTCTTGGTCGAGTTATAGGAAAAATACTGAAAAACGTCTTAAAAACCAAGTTGTTCAATTTTAGAAATTCTATAACTCGATCGGATGAAATTTAAGGGAGGTCGTAATGTGGTCCAATGAGGTCCGATGGGAAAAACATAGTTTTCGAGAAAAAACGCATTTTGTACATAGGCCACTTTTTTCAGGGCATTTGCTGTGATGCTTATATCTTCACGAAAACTCATCGGAAAATTCTGGGAGACATCTCATTGTAAAGAAAACACTTTCTTCTATCAGACTATGTATAAGAAAAATTTTGAATGTACAGAAAAAGAGAAAACAAAAAATTGAGTTTGTTTTAGGTTTTGAAGAGAAAACTTAAATGCATAACTTTTTGAAGAGAGATCGTCGAGTACTGGGAGTGATCTCATTTTGTAGTCCACACTTTCATCTACATTAGGCTATGCTCAGCTCAAAATCCGAAATTTTTTCAAAAAAGAGGGGGATACCCTTAATTTATACAAATCACTAGGGTAGATGAAGCTACTTAAGTTCTCTAACATTAATGGTCATTCAGCGTTTTGAGAAATTCTGATGCATCGCGACAGCTGCAGTACTGAGTAGATGAATTGTTGATCACTTATTCCATCTAGTACAATCAATGCTTACATCCTGCATCAAAATAGACTTCTTAGAACTAAAGTATACAAAATATACAAAAAAATATTTATCAAAACAGTACGAATAATAAAAAATATGAGATAAAGCCTCAAAACTATAGTAATATACAAAACGGAATGTAAACAAAAATCATTTTCTAAAAAAAAACATTTTAAATCTTCTCGTTATTATGAACCAGCGCATCATTGTTCGACGTGTTATTATTGGTGCTAGTAAAAGAACACTCAAAATAAATATTCCATAGGCTGCATAAATGTACAATGCCAAATATCGTCGAGGTGTCCACAAAATCGTTAAATGTGCTGTATGTGTTGCTAAAAGAAAACATAATCAAGGTAAACATGATCGAGGTTGCGATCATAAACTGAAAAATAAGTATTTTACAAGCATCGAGTAATAAAACGCCATAACCAATTTTTAGCACCCCCATACGATAAGAACATGTTGGAATTGATATTTCGTAGATAAATCTTCTGTCGTTCACGTTCAATGGCAAAATTTCATTAGGTACTGTATCACGAGCAATAAGTCGAGTGAGACTGGTCGATCGATCATGTGTAGAAAGAGTAAACTAAACGAAAAAGACCAAAAATTATAAATTTAACTCAAATAAATGATAAATGACACATACTTGATGGCTATCACCTCTCAGTATAAGATTTGGATTTAATTCCTCGACGAATGGTTTGACAAAGCGAACGCTACGACTAATAAGTGGCCAGTGATTCAAAATAATACGAAATTTAGATTTCATTGAACGATGTTGCGTTTGTTCGCCAATCATACTTCGTTTGTTATCGACATATGACTCATACATGTCGACATCTAACTAAATACAATGTAAAAGAAGTAGAAATAATAAAAGAATATTAACAACCAAAAGTCATACTTTCAAAAATTCAACATCATTTTGTTCATAAAGTGCAATAATTCGACCAAAATAATTTTTAAAACGTTGTTTTAAATACGGTTTCTTATCGCCAAAATATTCTCCTCCAACATCATTGTCGCCTGGTATGACAATTGATTTCTAGATTAACAAAAAATAAAAAAACGATTATGCACACCGTTGTCCGAGAATGTACCAAAATTCAGCGAGAGATGTAGTCCGAACAAATGTACTCGTCGTATTATTTTTACATGCTTGTTTTCATGAAATGCGCATTATGTAATAAAACCTTGCTGACTAGAAACAAGAGTTACAACCGTTTAACCCTAGCATTGTAGTAGTAAAGCAAAAACGAAGGAATTGAACATTAAGATATCACAGCTTTCTCAAAAAAAAATTATTTATTGTAAGTGGGCCTTTTGTTTTTGTTTGTATAGCACTATGACCGTGCGTTAAGACCCAACACTAGTATCTTATGACTTACGAGGGAACCTCCCGAGGTGATAAATCGCTTTTTGATCGGCATCTAGTGGGTTATAGGTTATCGACCATGCTGATTCCGAATATGACCATGGGGCTTCCCCATAGCCCTTCGAAGATCCAGTCTTCTGGAAAACCAGTTTTTCTGAAGCTCCAAAAAATAACCCAAACCTTTCTTAATAATGCAGGATTGTAGCGCGCAAATTTCTGATTAAAATGAAACATCCCCCAGCTCTACGTGACCTTTCTTTGCAAAGTTATAGAATTTATAAGAAGAGCCCTAAACTAATTATTTCTGTAGCTTGAGCCGACAATGAACAATTTAGGGCTCTTCTTATAAACTCTGTGACTTTGCAAAGAAAGGTCATGTAGAGCTGGGGGATGTTTCATTTTAATCAGAAATTTGCGCGCTACAATCCTGCATTGTTAAGAAAGGTTTGGGTTATTTTTTGGAGTTTCAGAAAAACTGGTTTTCTAGAAGACTGGATCTTCGAAGGGCTATGGGGAAGCCCCATGGTCATATTCGGCATCAGCATGGTCGATAACCTATAACCCACTGGATGCCGATCAAAAAGCGATTTATCACCTCGGGAGGTTTCCTCGTTAGTCGAATTACTAGTGTTGGGTAACTTCAGTTGATTTGAAATAAAAATAGCTTAAACTAAGTAGGCCTCCCGATTAGGGAGGAGATAGTGTATGTATGTGTATGCTTTCCCCTCTCAAATTTGATGACTTTCTGTAACGACTTTTGGGAGGCTTGCTAGTAAAAGGAATTTTTGGCGCTAGTTACTATGTGCTATATTATTCGCTCTATTGCAGCAATTGGACTAATCAGGAGAGTTTGATAAAGCCAATAACGTCCGCTTTTTAACCTTTCTGTGTCGCTTCATGGTAAAACGTAGTTGTACATCTTATGTCTCGTCTCCGCACTTCCTTTTTTCTATTCAAGTTAAACCGTACCAAATAAGGTGTGTCTTTCTTTTTCTTTTTTGATCTAATATACTCGAACAAGAGAGACTTCAATTTATGAGAAGTAAAATAATGTTACAAGAGTATCTTAGTATTTTCTACAAAGCCCGTCAGATTAACATTTTTATTAGTTATCCTGATAGGAAAAAAACTGACTTTTTGCTCAAATTTGCGGACCTGCTTTCTACCAGACGATAGTCCCTCCCACTCTCAACCTAATCGTGAATCCAAACTGTAAGTCAGTTTGCTCCTTACCGAAAAAAAGGCTCAAAACTAATCAATTAAAAACAGTTCTAGAATTAAAAATGATTCTAAAATTTTAGGTGTCTCTTTTTTATTTTATGAACATATGATTGATAGAAACGTAAGATCTGTCTTTCAATCCAAAACAAGAATATTGTTCTGTCCTTCTTGTTTCATCTTTTAAATCTTCGAGTATCCATGTTATTTCAACCTGTTGTTTATCATTGTACTGAAATATATTTTGAAATCTGGTATAATAGCGTTTATATTCGTCATCTGTTGCCGATAGACCTTCATCAAATATATCACCTAAAAATAGTGTCCAATCCGGATTTAAATATGACTTTGCTTGCGCAAATGTATTTGATAAATATCTAAAAGATAAAAAAAGTGTTATATTAATATGCATTATCGATAAACTGCTTTGTTTAGAAGATAAAAATTTATGCATAGACAAAGAATGTTACGAATAAGCTAAAGAAGAATTGAGATTACATATGAAGTTATTTAAATATAAAAAACAGTACCTATCAGCATCTCGACGTGTAATCATTCCAAATAAACCTTCATCTTTCTCTCCAATCAATTGAGGATCAGCAACTAACAAAAGTTTTTCAACATTAGATCTAAAATAGATAAACCTATTCATACAATACTTTTTAGTACTGAATAGTTTTCTTACGTTTTTAAATGTTTAATATTTGGCCAACAAAATCGAGCATATTGGTAAATAAATATTTCATTAAAGAAAACGACAAATAATCCAACAGAAGTGATTAAACCATAACGAGTGGATAGAAATGCTTTGATTCTAGAAAAAAAGAAAATAATTGAAAAGATCACTTAAAAATGAATGAAAATTCTACCTGGGAAAAACGTGAAATTGTATTTTTTTCCGAGTAGAAATTAAGTCTGGTGACGATGTTGTTCGATGTTGATGATGAAGTCTATTCATTTGATCAGCCAGGCCAGGATAATGAAGTTAATGATGCATTTATTACTCATGTCCATGGAGAATGGCTTCATTACCTGATTATCTATCAATAAACACAAAATTTTATACACACGATGACGGAAGAAACAGCACAAAAAACGTGCTGCGTGAGGACTCTCTCTACCTGAAAAAACGTCAGTAAAAACTTCCTATGTTGTAGAATTTTGCTGTCTCCGTTGTATACTAAGTTCATGGCGTGGACTTTAGAAAAATGTTTTTTGGAATCCACGCGTGATAGTTAGTGGTATCCACAGCTTGTGCTCACTATCTGAAATGTCCGTTTTCAAATTCATGTGAAAAAACGTGTTCACATCTGTGTATGAGTCATAACAATTCTACGCGTCATATCTGTGGGGAAAGAATGTATTTATTCTTTTGCATTCTCACATGTTTCAGCGTAAATTTTTTTTCTTCTATTGCTATGCGAGCAGTCAGGTTCAAATTTCAAATATTCGTTTGGTAAGCCATTTCGTGAACATGATCTGGGCGACAAAAAAAATTATCATATGGGTTAGCAATCTCTCGCTCTTTTCTAACGCATTCTGCACCATCTAAAGACAATAGCATAAATATGATCTCAACGAGATCGTTACGCTTGATTTTCATCTTGACTATGGTCAAGTATAAATTCACAGAAACCAAGTTACATAGACATGAGTCAACATGAACATGAAGAAAAAAAATAATGAAAATATATGAGGTCTCACAAAAAACCGTAGAAAGAATCAGATAAACAACATCTTATAAATAATATGTTGAATAAATAAAATTAAAAAACAGCAACAGAATGATCTTCAGTCATTTATTGTTACACTGTGTTTATCATAGATCTTTTTCATTCGTTCAAATGCTTGTAGTAAATCACGTGGAAATGTAGTCGATTTTTCGTTTAATCTTAATGCTATATTGTACATTTCTTTATAATCTTCAAAAACGGTTGTATTCTCATTTTCATTTGATCTAAAAACAACACAAAAATTCATCATCATCTATTTTTATACAGAAAAACGGCATACTTTTTCTTTACGGTTGTTGTTTTTGAAATTTTAACAATTTCTTTCAAAAAACTTTGTATTCGTCCATTTAGTATAGTTAATAAACGATAGGCTTCTTGTGAAAATTTTTCCGTATAATCATCTGAATCTTCACTTGAACGATTATGTTCAATTATTTCAATACATTCTTGACATTGAAATGCTGCTTTTAAACCTTGTTGCGCATATTTGAAACGAGATGGATTCTCAGTAGCATCTATATAAAACATATTTTTATGATTACATTTATATAAATGAACATATAGGAAAAAAATATACTACTTACTTTGCAATTCATAATCTGCAAGTGCCACTTCTTCAAGTAGTACACGTAAATATTCCAGCGGATTTTCTTGAACGGAGAATAATTTCAATGCTTTTTGATAATGTAATGATGCTAATGAACGTAAATGTTTTCGTTTGATCTTACTATCCTAAATACATAAATTAGAATGTCTTAATTGATATTGTGAGCAGAAAATATATTTTCATATTTACTTGATGTCGTAAAGCATTATGTAAAAGTGATGCTAGACGATGATGAATTGTTGCTGCACGATATGTTGCTAATGAATTACGATCAGAGGATGATGATAATGTTTCAATTTCTAAATATTTTAATGATTTTGTCATAGAATCAATTACTTCTTTTTCGATCTAAACAAACAAACAACATTGAACGATATATTGTGAATAATAGAAGTAGAACTTACATCTTCTTGTGGATGTGTACTCAATGGAGCATAATCCTGTAACATAGTAGCATATGTATAATAAGCCCCACTTAATTCCCATGATAATGTTTTATGTAAATCACCACGATTTTCAACTAATTTCAATCCTTTCAGATAGTAATCGAATGCCTTAAATAGTTTATTACTCAGTTGAAGAAAATATACGTGAACAAAGAAGCGTTAAATGGCGTACTTTATTATAATATTGTCGTTCTTGTTGTGAAAATTCTCCTCTTGTACCATTGACAATTGGTGCATAAAATTGTGCATACAATCTCATTAAACGTCCAAGATTATTATACAACAATGCTATATTTAAAACATCATTAATTGATTCAAATGCTTGTATACCACTATCAAAACTTTCGAAACTTTTTCGAAATAGTTCCTTTACTTCTTTACTTGTTTCTTGATCTTAATATTAAGTAAGATACAATAGACACGAAATTTAGTTTTATGATTTATTTCTCTATTTACCAATACTCTTCACCGCTTGTTCACATTTATTCATGTAAAAACAGCCCATTTCATTTCTAACATTGCCAAATCGTTTTGTTAATAAATTTAAACGTTTTCTCTCGTTATCACCAAGATTTTTAACTAAATTAATTGCATATTCATATGAATGAACGGCTGCAAAGAGATTTCGATCTATCATTGGTGTTAATTCAGATACCCAACTGAATTCTAAAAAAATAAATGAAACATTTAACTCTATTATTTGTTAAGATGAGAATAAAAATGAGTTTACCAGTTTGTTCTCCGGTTATTTCACTGGTGACTTTTTCAAATTCTTTGTCAATTTCATTATCTAAATTATACTGTTCACGATATTTATCTATCTCTTCTGATGATGTTGTATGAGCAATCATTCGACGACAATCACCGGCAATACTCATAATGTAGGATAACAATTTTTTAGCTTCTGTATCGGATATTTGAAGTTTTATTTTTGCACCTAGAACAATATAGAAGAAAACAATTTACATTTTCGTCACTTTTTTCAACATTAAATATCAATTCTTTCTGATATAATCATAGACTTACTATGACATTTTAATGCTAATCGAAGAGAACGTAAACACAATCCATAGTGTTTGAGTTTTTCATTTCCATCAGCTAAACAAAAATATGCTGCTGCCGCTTTATGCAATATAAGTGCTTTTAAACGTGTATCATCTGTTAAACGATTTTTATTATCAATTAGTATTTTTGATGATGTTCTTGTAGGTTTATATTGTAATGGTACAACTAATTTTGATTTTTGTTGACATTGATCTTGTTCACTTTGAGAATTCATATCATTATTTGCTTGTGAATGACGATGTATAGCATTACCACGCAATGCCTTTTTAATTAAGAAAAAAAATCCATATATATTCTATTGTAACGATCGATGATTAAATACCACTATACCTCTACTAAATATTTTAAAGCTTGTGATGCTCGTGCATTCAATGTTCCATGAATGTTGCCTAAACGTGCCATATCTGGTATATTTTTGAAACGATGTTGTTGTGGTTGAACTAATGTATTAATATCGACAGTTGTATACGGACGAAATTCTTTTTCATTTTCAAATAATAACTAAACAACATTCAACAATCACTTTAGTCTTTTTCAAAGATCTTTTTGTAGCCATCACTGTTCGATACTTACATCGTCATTTAATGAGTCAGGATCCATTACTTCTGAGCCGTCACTCGTCCAAGATTGTTCACTAACATTATCATCAATGTAAAGATCACTCATCATATACGCAGCTGCACAGTAGTATTCCGGAAATTTATTTGGATCTAACATGTTTAAACAATGTTTTAATAATGTACGAATTGTACCAGATTCTTTTGAACGAGTGTCATGATCACTTCTTGTTACCATATTACTTGCCATTTTGTATAATAATAATGCGACAGGTAATGTATAGGGATTATCATCGCGATTGGTTTCACACAAACTCGTTAAATCATATAATTTAACAATATCATCATCCGGACCTCAAAAAAACGACAAGATTAGTTTTATGGAATTTGTTTTTAAATTTAGTGTCATATACCTTTGAATAACCAATAGGTATGACCTTCTTTCGTCGCGTTCGATTTCAAGAATGATAATAAATTTGTTGCCAAATCTCTAATTACAGTAGGTGGAAAATTTGACCCTTCACGATATGGGATATCTTCGGTTTTGATTAATTCATAAGATTGTACTATACCATCCAAATGATAACACATAGCTAATTCAGGGACATTACACATCAAATTATCTAACCAATAATCGATTCCAGTTAAAACATTAATTGGTTTGTGCATGTCTCTGGAAGAAAAACATCATTTTTATTATTTAGTGGTAAGACTATTCGATGTTTGAACAGAAATTGATGAAGACATAATCTTGGAAGTAAAAAAAGAATTGAATTATAAGTTTTTCTTTGTACCTCAATCGTAAGCTGACTGCTGGATGTTGTTCATCTCCAAATATGGGTAAATCTGAACCAATCAACATTTTAATATTTTCAAATGTCCATAGTACATGACGATGTAATGCTTTATTAAAACTTGTCTCATTTGTATTATCTGCTTGTTGAGGATCGTTCAAATCATTATCATTTAAACTCTTGTTATTATTGTTATCACTGCTGTCGGTATTATTTTTAACAAGATTATTAATGTTGTGAGGTGGTGGAGAAATCGATTCATCAGACATTGAATTTATACATTGAGATTTCGAGAGACTAGACTCATCTTGTGCTTCAACACTGAAAAAGAAAAAAACGATAGAAGAACTTCATTGAATGAAGTGTTGTTGTTTTTTACACACATTACCTTTGACAAAGAAATTTAACAAAACGATCTTTATTGATTAATTCATTTCTTGATTTATTTTTCTTATAAAAATGTTTTACTGTTATATTACGAAGAATTGTATCAAGAAAAAAATCCCGAAACCATGCCCATTCATTCTAAAATAACAGTATATATATATATATAGACATTATCACTAGAAAAATAGTTTCTATTACCTTTTCTAATCTTAATAAGTGTGAATGTACATCAAATTCATCGATTAAAATTGTACGACCAGCTCTGTGTACTATCATACTAATTTGACTTTGTTTATTAAATGGGACTTTAAGTAATTTTTTGATATGCTAGAAAAGAAAAATCGGAATAAAACAATAATGTTTCAGTTTCAGATTAGCTGTATTCACCTCAGCATCCGATATAACGTCGACTTCACCAAGACAATCTGTATGTAAATTAGCTGTACGAAAACTGAAAAACGAAAGAAAGTGAACATAATCCAAAAAAATAATAATAATAATGGTTACCTTCCAAAAATGTCGTTCTTCTTCTTTTCATTTAACCAAAATGCTAATAACTGTTCCAGTTCATGATTAAAATTTGGTTTGCGTTCATCGAGATCTGTATCTTTTTCTAATTGAGAAAATCTGAGATAGGGTGTTGTTGTTGATGATTGCAATGAAACAAGACTAGATGATTGACTCGACGAAGACATGATGAAAATTATCTGAAATAAACAAACACAGAACACATAAACTTCAATTTTTTATTCAGACGTTTCGATTAACGTAGAGCAGTTCTAATACTCATAGTGTGAAGCAAGACTTCTGATGTTTTGTACAGGCTGTGAAATTGCTAAAAGTCAAGAAACTCTACAGAGAGTTGAGTTATTGATCGAGAATGTATAGAAGAACATTCTCTTATTAACAAATAGCACACTAAACAATAAAAAGAGTTGAGAAAATGAAAAACTACTCAAGAAATTCATCCGAATATGCTAAATCGAAGAATGTTTCTGACCGTTTATTTTATTTACAAAACGGTTCACAATAGACAAATGTAGAAGGTACACACAGAGAACTAACTCTCTCTCCTCTGTTTTTACACTATTCATCGTCCTCACTACTCATCTTTACGTCCTCATCACTCTAGATATGTTCGCATTCCATCTTCTGTTAATGTTTTCTTTCTTTTTTCTTTTTTCTTTCTTTTTTTAAAAATTCTTTTTTACTACTTCTGGTTCTAATCTTAGTTGTCTTCTTTATTTTGTTATTTTTTATTACTCTTTTGGTGTTGGATCGCTTGAGTCATTGTTATTACAGGTCGGTGACCTTTGATCATTTTTAATTTTCGTGAATAAAACAGTCTTAGTCTTAAAAAAATTAACTACTTCGAAAAAACTAATGTTAAACAGTCCTGAATTATTCGTTTTTTTAAAGGCAAATATTATTTACTTTGAATTTTATTAACTCAAAATTAGGTACAGGTGTCTAAATAAACCTGTCCTATTGATTTGAGTGTCCAAACGTATATTAAGTGCGGTGCTCACTAGTTACTTCAAATGTCGATCTAACAGCACAGTATTCCAGTAATATCGAGTTTTTCATATAGATATGTATACATACATGTGTGTATATATATGTCTTACACAGAGTAATCGTTGATCTGAAGTTAGTGAGTGAAAATAAGAAAATAACTTCGATTGAGTTCATATAGAGCACTAATGAGAATAGAATCTACTGTGATTTCTACTATAATATTCCTACTGTGTTTCTAACTGTAGATCTGATTGTGAAGTAAATTTCGATTAAACTCCAACTTCTAACTATAAATTTTCTACTGTAGTGTTAGTTCTACAGTGGAAAACTCCAAGATGGAAAAATTTTTTTACTGAAAATACTGCAGGGCGGTAAATGATCGAGCGACTTAGATCAGTAAAAATATTTAGAGAATTCGCATCGTATTTAGCCTTCCGTGTAAAAACTATTTCGTTCCGTTTTTCAGCAAAAAAACAATACTTAATTTGTATTGTTATGTGCTAAGTTCACATGCATATCTCAACTCGATTAATGACAGAGATGCAGATTCTACCCATGAGATTGGGAAATATTCCTCGAGAGAAAAAGTTTTTCAGAAAATTCCCCATCATAACACGAACAGAATTCCTTTTTCCAAAATACCTATAAAAATTAATAAGTTTTCCTCCCACAACCGTCTGAGCCAACAGATAGATTCTGTAGTTCTGACTAATGATCTTCATTTCTGTCATTAAAAGTCCTTGCTTTCTTCATATTATATATAAGTCACCATAATGTTCCGTCAATTTGTATTTTCGTGAAAAAATCGCCATGTAAAAAGCGTTAAGTCTAACCTTCTCGAAACGAGTCGAAACATCATTATTTGTAGCAAATTCTTCTAACTCCAGTTTCAAAGCTTCACAAAAAATAGCTGTTTTCATTTAGAAAATTGTCATTCCTAAGTGTATTGTCAGAATTTAATTATATAAAGTTAATTTCTGAAGAGGGAGCCACTTCAAGTTATAATATATATAAAAACAAAAACTATATTTCATCGGAGATTCACCAGAAGTGTAGAAATTGACAGAATCGTGTATCAGCGGAGAAGGTGTATCAGAATACGTAATGGGACACCGAAAATTGATTGAGACCGGTAACAGAATTAGAGGCGTTATCTGACTAACTTATAGGTTACGGAGACACGACTAACACCTCTAATCAGAAAGAAATATTTAGACACGATTGTTAACTTATCATATTCAATTCTGCTTGTATGAGAATGAAAATAAATAAAAAACATGAAAATTAAAAGATATCAAAAGTTACAACAAATCAACATATACTATCTCTAAGGAGAAATTGTTTTTGAAACATACCACGAGTACTTAACCGTTCAGCATGGTTCTTTCAATACTTATATGTAGTGTCTGTGATGGCTAGTGATCTTTATAGAAGAAGCAAAGTGATTCTCGGCATTCGAAAAAAGGATTTTCCAAAATACAGAATTCACTTTGCTTATTAAAGTTTTCAACATTTTTTTCTATTCTCCACTATAAGTTCCCCAGGATAACTGTTTTCAGTGACATAGTTTCACTTATAAATCATCACATATATTTGATTTCATTTCTCCTACATTTGTTTTCGACTGTTATACAAATGTTGCTTGCCGCAAATTTGTATTGAAACACTTCGTCCACTGTGTAGTATGGAGTTAAATGGAAAGTGCCAGTTTGGAACTCAGCACAAAGTGGTTCATTCCACTTAGATTAAAAATGCCATTAGAAAAACTATTATATGGATGTCATTATAGTCGTTTCAGGGTAGAGAAATAAGCGGTTAGTCAGTCTGACAGTGGTTTAGAGAGGACCTAATATGTCGTTGTGGTGTTCTAAACATCTTTTTTTCAAGTTGATATATCAATCTTCATAACAGTTGTAAAAAAATTTTACTTGTAGATTGTAGATTAATTTTGTTTAATCAATCCAATCTCTACTCTCTAATGGTAAAAGATATTAAGCGCGGCGTGTGAACAATCTCACTTTAGCTACATTTAGTCAAGATTCGTCAGAAGCTAGGTCACAATCCACGCACTTTTTGGGTTTTTTGCCCATTGACTTGAGATCGATTGCACTTTTTCAGGGTCAAAAAAATAATAGAGTGATAAACATAAAATACGTGTGCAGAACTTATTTGCGCAGTTTTGAACAAGAAGACGCCTTTTTCCCAAAGATTTCTCTTATCGCTGGACGAACGTTTTACTTTTATGGAATTTCTGGTCTCATTGTAGAGTCGAGCAAATGTTTAATTCTTTCATTAATCTTTTCTAGATTTAGTTAAAAAATGTCCTCGAAATTCAAAATTGCACTAATCCAATTATTGGTTTCATCGTCAAAGGCGAAAAATATTAGTCACGCGTGTGAATTAATCAGTAAAGCAGCTTCAACAGGTGCCAAGTTAGTTGTATTACCAGAATGCTTTAATTCACCATATGGTGTCAAATATTTTCCTGAATACGCCGAGACAATACCAGGTGAAACAACAAATGCATTAAAAAATTGTGCTAAACAAAATCAAATATTTCTTGTTGGTGGCTCAATACCAGAACGTGATGAATCCGGAAAATTGTTTAACACATCAACTATTTACAATCCACATGGTGAATTGATCGGAATATTTCGCAAAATGCATTTATTCGATATTGATATTCCTGGGAAAATAACATTTAAAGAAAGTGATGCATTAGCTCCGGGAAATCAATTAACGACATTTGATATTTCGGATGATTTTCGCGTGGGACTAGCCATATGTTATGATGTTAGATTTCCATTATTAGCCTCACTGTATTCAAAACGTGGCTGTCATTTATTATTATATCCAGGAGCGTTTAATATGACTACAGGACCAGCACACTGGGAACTTCTACTTAGAAGCCGTGCATTAGATAATCAAATGTATGTAGCAGGCGTTAGTCCAGCGCATGATGAAAATGCTGATTATAAAGCTTGGGGACATACAACTTTAGTTGACACTTGGGGTACTATCATTGGAAAGTGTGAAATGAATGAAGAGATTGTTTATGGTGAAATTGATTTAGAACATTTGAAAACAGTACGAAAACAATTACCTTATCTATCGCAACAGCGACATGATGTTTACACTTTAGAGGAAAAAAAATTAGAAAAATAACAAATTTATACAAATTTTCAATTATGTCTACTTCATGTTTAGAAGAAAAAAAAGAGAAGAAATACTGTCGTTTGATCATATTTCTATTTGCTAGTCTTTCCAGTGGTGTAACTAGGAGTAGAATCATTGGGCTTCAGATCAGTAAGATTTTTAAGATGTATTATTTGTGCAATTAAAGATTTTTAAAACTTTTCTTGACTTAGAACAAGATCTAGTTCTCTGTCTTTAACTAAGGAAAATTGGGGTTTAATGATCAGAAAATCTTTATTGCGCCAATGAGTCTTTCATCACCGTTTTTACATTAATTTATAACATTTCTTGTAACAGTGTTTAGTGGTGTTCTTTTTTTCATTAGTATTTTTAATTAATTTAATTGTCTTTGGCAAATGTTGATCTGTTATTTCGTAGAGAATCTGGCATGAATTGGTGTTTCTCTTCCAGACTCTTTATTATGTTTAGCTATTATCACTAGTCATTATATAATTTTACTGCAGAAATATTCACGTTTGTTCCACGTTATCATCTTTCAGAGCTTAAACGGTTTAGCGATCTTATTTTTATAGATATCATTCAAATTTATTAGTATTTTAGAATAATAATTTTGTGCACTTGTTCTCTGTTAGAATACGAATGGATACAAATTATAAACAACAAAAAGAAGAATTTATTAGTAATTTAAATGGTACAACTTTATTTGAAACTTGGTCGATTGTATCAAATATTTGTGCAACATATTTCTTGTGTCAATTAATCCAGTATATGATTAATCGAAACATATGGTCAACACAAATGATTTGGAACAAGTCAGTAAAAAGTTATTTATTAGAATATTTCATATTAGTTTTTCCGATTGTACTTGTTTGTACTTTATTATCCTCAATAACATTTTACTTTCATTTATCTCTATGGTTAATATCATTTATATTATATTTTATCGCAAAAAACTATTCGACATCAAATACTTCAATAAACAATCATCCACATGGTATGCTTACAATTCTTTTTTTAAATTTATTTTTAGTCTGTTTTATTAGATTAAGATTGGTATATATTTTGTTTTTATTGTCTAGAAACTCGATCAAATAGTGGTTATTCTCGTATAATTGAAATATTTCGATCACAAGTGATGATTGTCACGTGTATATGTATATTAGGTGTTGATTTTCATATATTTCCTAGACGTTTTGCTAAAACAGAAAATTATGGTTATAGTGGAATGGATCTTGGTGTTGGACTATTTTCATTAGCACATGGAATGGTTAGCTATGAAGCACGAAAACAACGGCGAATAAATTTGTCTATCTATATAAAACATATTCTCATTGAAAATTTAGTATTATTTTTACTTGGTATGGGACGATTAATTGCTGTCAAATATTTATCTTATGCAGAACATGTTACAGAATATGGTGTACATTGGAATTTTTTTATTATATTGTGTGTTATGAAACTGATAGCAACACTATTATTCCTGTTATTCTCATCTCAACATATTATTTCACTATTTCTCGGTGTTTTAATTGTCCACGAATTCATTATACTAAAATATTTCAATATTGAATTTTATTTAATTTCTTATTCCTCGTTACGTACTAATTTTATTGATGCTAATCGTGAGGGTATCTATTCACTTGGTGGTTATGTATGTTTATATTTAGCTGGAGTCTATATTGGACGAAATGTTATTGAATTAGAACAAAATTTTTCAACTATGAAAACAAAAAAACTTATTCAGTTTTTCATATCATTTATTCTATTATCAATGTGTTCATTATATGGCACATGTTCAAGAAAACTTTGTAATCTATCTTATATTACAAGTATATGTGGATTAGGCTGTTTTTGTATGTTTGGTTTTATACTCATTTATTATTTATTAATTAATTTAGAACAGAATTCTCAAGAAACAATAACAAAATCTTTATTGTTAAAAAATATTAACGATAAAGGATTAGACGTATTTTTATTAGCAAATATTTTGACTGGAATTGTTAATCTAAGTATAAATACACTAAAGACACCATCCATTGTGGCATTTTTTATTCTATTGATATACATGATGATTGTAACATCTGTGGCATATTTTTGTCCATCAATTATTAAATTATTTCTGAATAAGCTAAAAACAAGAAATAGATGAAATGCTATTCGTAAATTATTCATTTTTAGACATGAAGTAGATTTAGATTAGTAAAATAAATCTTCAATGTTTAAGATTTTCTAGTCTTTGTCACAGAGAGACTTTTGTGATCAGGTCCGTATGGCTTTAGAAGACGTGTGTTTTCTTCTTAGATTATGTCTAAGATATTACACTAATTATGGTTTTAAAATGAGACTTTAAGAAACTTGATATTTTAACCAGTTTGTTTCATTTTTCTGTTTTAGATATGTTTTTAGAAAAAAAATGTTAGATCAGAATCTAAAAATCGAGATAAACAGTAAAAATGAAGAGAATAATGATACAGTCGATGATTTAAACAAACACAACAGCGATCCAAAGTTGACTTCTGCGAATAATAACAACATTTCAAACACTGCAAGTTTTACACCAAAAAAATTGAAGACTGATCCATTTAATTCTAATATTAAAAAGACAACTACCAGTTCACTTTTAACAAATAATTCAGGTTAGTTACTCAAAAACAGTTTACGTCACATAGTAAGCGGCGAATCAACAATGAAGAGAAAAAATTTGTAACGTCATTATCTCTTGAATAAATAAATAAATAAAGCTAGAAAAATGTTTTTTTATCATTCGATAGCTCTAAATCTCAGCTTTATCCATTGTTAAGTCTAGGTTTTTATCTCAAGTTCTTCTATCGAAAGACAGACGGATTTTAACTTAAGCATCTTCCCAGTTAATATTTGAGGAAGTTAGAGGAGTTTATCAGTTTATTGAAATTTACCAGATTGTACAATACAGTTGCACACTGCGTCTTAGACTATAATTTCTTCTCTATCTTAAAAACCTGAGCGAATCCTGAAAAATAATTTTTTATCGGCACTGATCGCATTCGGATGCGCACCAGTGCGAGATTTTACATTCTTCCTAGTATCGGTGTGCACCCGTGACTGTATAAACTATACTCTATGAACAATTGTTCGGTACCGATGCGTACCACCCTTTAGTTTTTCTTGTGGTATCTTTCCACTGTCAGCTTTTAAAATTATTGGTAAATCTTTTCTGAAGACAAGCATTGCTGCTAGAGGCAGTATGATCGTTTACGCAATTGACGTTAAGGTCTCATAAGTCAATCCATGTCAACTTTCATGCTGAAGTCACGGCGGGACTCACGCCAAAAAGTTGCGCATCGCGATCGCGATAAGAGTCGCAAAATAAGACGCAATTTTGTCACGGCGGGTCTTGTTAGACCTCTTAGCATCATGGCGCAATCCCGTAGAATCAAATCCTAGGTGAACTCTTAGAATCGCGCCATGATCCTAACCCATTCTTCTTATAGTGATTCTAGAGCAGAAGAGCTATTTCGTGGCATGATTCACGACGGGAGTCCGGAGAATAATTTTTTTATTTTCGGAAATTCTGTATTTGATCGGTACTTTGATGAATATCAATCGGGAACGCGACTCTTGATGCGAAAATTAAATTTCAGGAATAAGTAAAATTTTAATATTTCTTTCGTTCTTTTATGAGGCAGTGCACGATAGAAACGTACTTTTTCCGCATAGCTTGCTCAATGAACTATCACAAATCTTTGTCAAATTTTTAGAGCAGATAGAGAAATGTGTCCTGAACATTTTTGTCTCTTGGCATTTTTTTCCAAAGTGCTTTCCCTCGACGCTAGAGCGCTTGCAAAAAAGGTCGTAAAATGCGGAAAAAAAGCGATTTTCCAGTCAAAAATTTTGCTTACGCTATAATTTCGTCAAATCAAATGCTAATGAGCTTAAATTTTTACCAGAGCTGTCTTGGTATGAGTACTATCCATGATAAAAATTTGAACTTGTTTGAGTTAAGCGTTCTCAAGAAATAGTTTATTCTTTAGACATAGACAAAACGTCATCGGCCGTTTTGCAAAGAGGATTTTGCAACCGAAGATGGTCCGTCTGAAGGGCTCTCTACGATTTCGTGAAGTAGACCCAGAGTACTACCATGAACCGTCGTCGAATTTTTGGGGAAATGACGGAAAACACTCGGGGGCCTCTTGTCTAAAACGGTCAGCACACCTCGGAAAAACCTGAAAATTTTTCTTTTAAAACCAATTGAATTATACGTCATTCGACGCAGAATGAAATTCTACGTCTGAATATGTATAAATGAACATTCCGCAGTGCATAGGAAGGGAGAAAAAACCCCAAAACTTCAAATTTTCCAAGGTTTTTCGGAAAACATTTTTCGAAAGTTATCTGTAAATTCAGCCACTTCCGTCAACTAAAATATTTTTCTGATTCAACAGCTCGATGCAGAATTCAATTTTCCACCGACCTCCGCAAATCGGGGATTCTTAACATTAAATTTCGATTTTTCAGAGATGTTTTTCCGAAGCCCTCGATATTTCGCCTTTGCTAACTCTTTCGGAAAACAAAAAGACATGGACTAGAAAGAGAATTTTCCGTGGATTCCAAATATCACTTTATTCTTGAACGATGGCTTTTCATTCACTCTGTGGTTGCAATTCTTTTTTACCAACTTTTAAAATTATATAATTGTAAAAGTTGGTAGAAAATGATTTGGCTGCCACGGACGAACGAAAGGTTATCGTTCAAGAATAAAGTAATATTTGGAATCCACGGAAAATTCTCTTTCTAGTCCATGTCTTTTTGTTTTCCGAAAGAGTTAGCAAAGGCGAAATATCGAGGGCTTCGGAAA